>PVJX010020431.1:0-32575 GCA_004027295.1 Dolichotis patagonum | reverse complement strand
CCGCGCCTCGGAGGCTCGCGCTGCGGAGCCCGCTGCTGCCACCTGCGGGCGGAGAGCGGAGCGGAGCGATGCGGGCTCTGGATTGCCCTGAGCCTGGGTTGCGGCAGCCAAAGCCAGGACCAAGTTTCTTGTCTTGCCTGAAGCAGCTGCTGGGAGTAAGCCCCACGTGGCTAGGAAGACATGTGATGTGGAGACCCACCAGGAAACGGAGACCTAGGAGTCAAGCGCTGCGAAGAAAGAAGCTTTTAGGAAACTAAATAGCAAGCATCTCCCCTGTTCCTCTCCTAAGAGGTTAACGTTGATCAAACTGCATCAAGAAAAGGGCCTTCCGTGGCAAATGGGATTTGGCCTTCCTAAGAAAATGGCTTTGTGTAGGATAGTTTAGGCTGGGTCCCGCTGTAAAAATCCCCAATGATTGTTTTTTCACAAATAAATATTATGATGTATTAGAATAGCTAAAGAGAAAGATTGGGGACTATACTGACGTCTGTGGCCAGTTCTGCAAGAATGGTTTTTCCTGCACTAGAAAGCCAAGACAGGATTTGACCTGCTAAATTTATCAACATGGATGTTTTATTACTGTTCAGAGAGTTTCTCTTGTTAAATCAACCCCCCTTTGTAAGTGAGCTTTTCTTCTAAAACGTGCTTTCAACGTTTAAGAAATTCCAAGAGACAACATGGACCATGCCTTACCCACTGAGGTTTGACAGGTAATAGATACTCCACAACCTTGGACGAAATGAAGCCAGAGGCATCTAGTGGCAGCTGGTTTTCGTTGTTATTATTCAGTCTTTACACATAAGTTAAGCGTCCAGTGTCTTTAGATCGCAGGTATTTTGGATTGCCAAACAAGAAATGAAGCTGTACTGTATGCTAACGCAGAATATTGAAATACATGTTGCCATATTGTCAGGCACATTCTGTTACATTTTTGAAAGTGACCATAGCCACGATTCACTTGTGTGGAGTCATCCATAATCCCAAACTGGCTGCCTCCCTCAGGCATCTGCCTCGGTAATGTTTGTCTGTACAGGTGAAAGGAATATGTAAAGCTATTTGTAGCTGACCGGGTCACTCCCCCATGGGACACTCACAGGCTGAGTCCTTTCAGTATATACCAGCTTTCTTTTTGTAAGCACCTGGGACTCTTATTTTCTTGGCCCAGGTGGTGTTTGACTGGAAAGCAAAGTTGTAGTCCTGAGACAAACCCAGTAGTGCGTGGCAAATAGTGAATAAAGACTCCACCTTTTTCAGCCTCCAAATGGCACACCCCGGGACATGGAGTATCCTAGCCACTCGTGTCCCCATGGTGCTGGACACTAGTTATCCATGGTGGTAACCTGCGCCTTCATGGAATCTGTATTGGATTCCTTCCCTTCCCTGCTTTATTCCCTGTCCCATTTCCCTGGGGTCACTGCCATAATAAACTGCTGTGCTAAGATCACTGCATCAGGGCCTGCTTCCTGAAAATGCCACCCGAAGCCATCTCAGCAGGCCTTCGTTCATGATCAGTCACCATGGTATTCTCCTGAGAGTGAACCGTAAGTATTATCGGTGTTGAGTCTTAACTGTGTGTACCTTGTGTCTTACCTGCAAATTTTCTATCTCATTCATTCATCACAGGAAACCCATAAGATAGCACAATGCCTCACGGAACTAATAAGTAAGGGAGAAATTAAGTATTTTGACCAGAAGCGTACATGTTCTCTGTGGCAGAAGTAACAAATTTGAAGGTACTTCTGTGTGATACACTAAAATCTGCTTTCAAACTACTGTGCCATACTCGCTTCCTGGGATGTCACTATACTTACCCTTCTCTTAGGATTTTCTCCAAGAATGTTGACAGAAATATTACCAGGGAAGAACACAGGTGACAGCCTTTCAACACGGTGTAGCAAATGCCTGACTTCAGGAAGGGTGCCCTAGTTATAGATGCAGTCCCGCCCCTTAAGGGGGCTGTGCCCTTGTTCCCTTTTCCGTGTCCCTGGACTGAGTGCCTTAGGGAAGAAGCATTAATCACAACTGGGAAAAGAGTGTGGAGGCAGAGGTGCTCAAACCTGAAAGCTGCATTTTGTCCAGAAAGAAGGCCATAAACCATGAGTCCTAGGCCATGAAGGGCTCTCCGTGGCTAGCCTGAGGATAACGGTTGTTAATTACCTTCTTTCCATGGGGAAAAATGTCACGTATTCTCCACCTCCATCTGGCTCCCCTTGGCATCCTGCTGTAAAGTACTCTTCAAGGTTGTGTCGCACCTACTATCTCATATGTCTTTCAGGACAACTCGGGGAAGGCAGCTGGTGCAGACACCAAGCAAGCACCAGTCTGTCCTCTCAGGCAGCCGGAGCCCAAGCCCAGGCCTGGTTCTGTGACTCCCCAGAGCAGTTTGCCTTTGAGTTTTACCTCTCTGCAGTCATTTAAAAGCAGTGACAACAGTTATCCTTATGGTCACAAAGCCAGTGGTTTTCCTTGTTTGGATAATAATAGCTATGAAGAAAGTGAAAATATTTTTTAAACGTTAAGAGTAAATAAAAAGAAAAACAATCACTCCCTCTGTACAGAAATAATTTCAGTCATGTTTTGCAAAAATTAGTTTTTACACAAACAAGATATCTTGTATATTTTAATTTTTTTTAACTTAATGATAGATCAGGAACATATATCCAGGTCATTAGTCATTAAACTCATGGACTCTGTAGACAATTTTGTTTCATAATCCACACTCTACTATGTACTCTTAGAGAAATGTGCTTTTTTTTTGTCTATAAAAGGAGAGAAATAATAAGCATGTGTTTTACAGGGTTGTAAATGTTAACATGTATAAAGCTCTCAGAACAATGCATATAAACTTAGTTACTACTTGGCGATTATCATCTTATGCTGCATACCACAGAGCTTTTATATCACACAAAATGCCAAGAATCCCAATCGTTTATATTTGGAACCTTTGACTATGCTGGGAAACTGTCACCTCTGACAACAGAGGTTTGAGATTCTGGATTATCCAGGTGGGCCTGATTCTAATCACAGGAACCCTGAAAGGAAGAAAAATATTCCAGAGTACAGAAGGGGCAAAGTTCATGGACAGAGGACCATGGCCACAGGTCCAGCAATATGGACAGCAAAGCTAAGGAAATCATCCCTGTGACCTCTACAAGGAATCCCTCATGCCCTCATCTAGGCCTTATCTGTGGGGGCCAGGCCATCTCCCGCCATCCGTGCTGCAAGATGACAAGTATTTATCATTAGAACCACCACGTCTGCGGAGATCTGACACAACAGCAGTGGAGAACCAGTGTGACTTGCTTCCTGTGTTTCAGTGTTACAGGTTTTATAATAAATAAATGTGTCAGTATGTCTTGGCTTGTGTTATCATTTGTGATTCAAGGAAATGGAAGAAGTTATAAGGCATAACAGCAAATCTTCCCTGGAAGCGTTCCATCATTTTATACCTGTAGGCAGTGCACTTGCTCTTGGTACCAGGCCTTCCGCAGGAATGGGCATTATCACTTAGAACAGCCTTCTCTGTTTTCCATTGTAATTTGGATTCCTTATATGTACTGATTTTTAAATACACGGTGAAGATGATGAAATGCACTGTGCCCTATATATATATCAACTGATGTCCATCTTTCTGTGATGATTCCTCTTGAAAGTTCCATTCACTTTCCTGATAAACTTACCTAGTGGGAGATTTGATAGCACAGATACGTAACAATAAAAATCCATTTATTGGGGCTGGGGATTTAGTTCAGCGGCATAAGCGCCTGCCTTGCAAGCAGGCAGTCGTGAGTTCGATCCCTGGTACCGATTTAAAAAAAAAATCCATTTATCTCTTTTAAACAAACTGCTGGCATTGAGAGAAAATTTGGAAGAGAAATTAAGCCAAAATGACAGATTATGTCATGAAAAGAACTGCAACTCTAATCACAGGCTATGCCCAGCCAGCCAGAGAGCGTATTAAAGGAGGGTTATGTCCTCCCAAGTTAAATGTCATTACCTTATGATTTCAGCAGACATTACATACAACAGCAGGTCGAGTGCCAGGATCAGCAAGTCAGGGGCCTCTCCTTAGAAATCTGAAATGGTCCACAACCCAAACTGTGGAGAACTGATATGACGCCACAAAGGGGAAACTCCACACCACAAAATGACTTTGTGCACAAAATTATTTTAAAATATTGTATAAAATTATCTTCAGGCTATGTAAATGAGTTTATATAAAACATAAGCAAACTTAGGATCAGTCCTATCACCTAGTTAACTCATTCTGGATATGCAAATGCACACAAATCTAAACTTTTAAAATTCTAACATCAGAAACACATCTGGTCCCAAGTCTTTTGTTAAGGGAGATTTAGCCCATACCAGGATCTCAGTCCATCCTTGCTTGCAATCCATTTTATGTATTAGATTGAATATTTTTAACATTTCAATTATATTTAGTAGGGGTGACTTTAAGCATGACAATATAATTGTCTTACAAACATGAACCTTTGATACAATGTTAGTAAGTTACCTTAGACTAGATGTCATCTTAGAAGTGAAAACATTTGGAAATCTAAAAATGGCATATTTTAGTAATTTTATTTTCTCTAATTTGTGCTGATTTTTTAATCATAAGAATCAAAAAAAGTGTAATAATAAGCCTAGTGCTTATTGTTGCTATTTGAAAGCTAGAGATTGAACCCAGGGACTTCACGCTAAGCTACATCCCTAGTGCTTGGTTGTTTGATTGCTTGGTTGGTTTTTGCTGTATTTTTCGACAGTCTTGCTACTTATCTGTGTGTCAGAGTAGGAGGCAGGAGGATGAAAATATGGAGCCCAGTCTGGGCAACATAGACAACTAGCAAGACTCAAAATACAGTAAGACCAACCAATCAACAAACAAAAGCAAGAAGGAAGCAACTCAATGTGATACCCCTGGGTTCAACTCCCAATACTATCAATCACTCAATAAAAACTTAGGCATTAATGCTATTGTGTTATAACCAGGCATAGTGGTGCAAGCCTGTAATCTCAGGAGGATCATTGCCAGTCCGGCCAGCCTGGGCTACAAAGTGAGCTCAAGTCCAACCTGAACTACACAACGAGACTGCTTCAAAAAGACAAAAAAAAAAAAAAATTGCTGTTGTGTTAAAATAAAAAGTTAGACCAATATTTAAGGTAGTCCACAATTGATCATAAAAGAAATCACTGCTCTGAGTTAACCAGAGTGTAATAATAAAATAATAATTTGACTTTGTTTTTATATACCATGGACAAGGCAAATAGAACATATTCTATCCACTTAAAGTTAAAATTGGAATGCATTTTCTAAAATTATGAGATGAAGCATCAAGTATTTAAGCCACTCAATAGAATGAGACTAAAGAAGTGATTAGTTTTTAGTGAGGCAATAGGAGTATGTACTCTTAATTTTTGTGTGTAATTAAGATTTATTACATAGCTTGAAAGTATTTTCCAGATAATGTACTTACTGTAAAATTTCTTTATTTGCTGTGCATTGCACAGTTCATCCTTCTACAACCCTAATAAACACCAATTTAATAGAATATTAGGCTGTGACAAAGAGAAATGGTAGGGAGATAGCTGTAAAATAGCTCCTTAGAATGAATTCTAACTTCTTTCACAGTGGTATCTTTTGAGCTTCTGGAGGGGTGAGAGAGAAGTCCTGAACACACCTGTATTCTTCAGCCAGTTGCTGCACTGAACTTGTCCCTTTAAAATCTGGAGGTAATGGGGAGGTGACATTTTGGATTAAGCTTCTGTTGCTGTGAGCTGGACACCTTCCCACTGTCACTTCTACTCAGGACACACAGCACATTCTGGGACCAACACAGTGGTTCTTAGATACTTCTCAAGGCTTTCCCAGGGCGTCTTCTGGTAAATGTCGGGGCTTCCTTGGTGACATATGTCATGGTCTCAGGAGGGAGGAACACCGAGGTACCACATTTCCAAGTCTCTGGGGCTTTGTGTTTGTCATACAGGGATCTCAGAAGAGGCAAAGGTACCCCTTCCCAAAGCATCTTCAACTTCTTGCCAAAATGACATGAGTGCTAACATTGTCACAATAAGCTTCTCATTAGTTATGACACTGTTCAGGCTGATAACAAACCCTCTGAGCCTTACCATGGTACCATCTGGGCGTCTTCAGCCAGAACTGTGTGCTTGATGAATATTCTTCCTTGGGGCCATAGGGCATTTTGGGGTACTCCCCACCTGTGATGGACTCCATCCAGGCCATCCTCTATCCAACCACCTCACCACTTTTACCTTGATGCCGTGCCCCATGTTGGAACTACAAGGCCAAAAAGAGTGACAGAAGACCATTGTCCTTTGGATTTGCCTTCTGTGTACACATGCTTTGCAGAGATCTCATCCTGAGCCATACCTGGGAAAAAGAGACCATGAAACACCTTCTCCCGGGTCAGTTACCCTTCCTATGCCTCCCAGATGCCTTCTCCCCACCCTCCAAAGCCAGGAAGTGGTGAGGTCCCCTCTCCTCTCCCTGCAGGTCAGGACCTTCCTTGAACCTCTGCAGAGAAGGCAGTGTTACAAGGTATAGTACCGAGGGAGAGCAACCACCATAAGCAAGCAAGACTGCTGCACCTATTAACAGCTGTAGTTAAGAGAAAGAAACTCAAATTCCACCCTCAGAGGCAAACATTCAGAAGCTGAGGAGAGATTCAAGAAATTACTAGAGGATGTCAACTGTCCCTTCCCAGGACCCAGTGCAAGCCATGTGGGTCCCAGGAGGAGAACAAACCAAATTTTCCCTTCCCATGAGTCAGTGGAAGTCATGCTGGGCCTGGGGGGAGTAACAGTAAGAACTAGAAGCCAATTCACCCTTCTCATGGGCCAACCAGCATACAGGTTGGGAAACAAGAAACCCTCCTTCCCTACACATAACAGGCTGATTCAGGGGACAGGCTGAGTTGATGTCATCTGAGGTACCAAAATAACTTAATACTTCTGTCATTTGGCTGACTTTGCAGGCATGAAGCTGGTGGTCTGGGCATCTATTGAGAGGATAATACTGTGCAGGGTAGCAAATAAGGGGGATCTCCTTCTGTCTTGTTTTTGAAGTCCAATATTGTTCAAACTGTTTTGTTCCATTTTATTGTTTTGTTATATTCAATATTCTGTTTCAATTGGTTTCATTTGTTTTGTTTTGTTTTGTTTTGTTTGATTTTGTTGTGTCTGATGGTATGGGCAGCAATTCTGAAGATAACAAGAGGCATTATGGTAGCCATTGTTGATTTCCTATTGTCCTGTTTTAAAGTCTTGTATCACTTTCATTGTTTTGATTGGCTTCATTCAGCTTTATTTTGTTAGTTTTTTTCTCTTTAAAATACACTTTCATCTTTAGTTTAGATTGGTTTTATTTTGTTTAGTTTTCTTGATTTTATTATGTCTGATGACATGGACAGCTATTTTGAGGAAAATGAGACATTATGATGGCCCTTGTTGATTTCCTATTATTTTGTTTTGAAGTCCTGTATCACTTTCATTGTTCTGGTTGGATTTTTTCTGTTTTGTTTGCTTTGATTTTATTCCCTTTAAAATAAAAATTTTAAAAATTGCTATAACAACAACAAAATTTATTATGAACCTTCCAGCAATACGGTTGAGGGATGAGGACCACAGCAGTTCTGGCTGATTCCCTGACCTACGTATCCTCACACTTAGAACTGCATGTATCAGTAGCTTTATTTCTGGATAACACACAGGGCATACTTTTCATCTCTCAATGCCCTTCATAATGCCTTAGGTTAAGTGTTTTCAGATATGGAAATACACTTAGGACTTATTTGATCTTTGCATATTCCCATTTAAACATGCCTGCATGGATGAAAAGAAAGAAGTAGAAAAATAGAATGTGTCTATTTAAACAGCAACAGAGAATGCCATTTTACATGATATACTGGAAAGTAAGGAGAAGGGACAAAGATGGGAAAGTATTCATATATTTACTTTTATCACATAATAAAAATTACTCAATTCTTATAGTTTTTAGAGTCATTTATATGCTTCTTAGCAAGGCTATAGTGATGAAAATTATTCCTGCCGTCCCCTGATCCCAGGAAGATGGAACGCAGAGGGCTTTTTATCCTTCGCCCTACAGGGTTCCGTGGTTTGGTTGCACAAGTGATGTTTACACTCCACACCCTTCGTGTGGTGTGTGCATTGGTAGCTACCATTTCACATTTTACAGAATGGCAAAACCGTCACTGTCTCAGGCTTCAAATCTCTTAACTAAACAGAGATTTTTGTTGAGAGAACTGGAAAGTGGAGATTCCAAAAACATTTATTTTATCCAACTAAAATGATTTTTTGGGAAAAGTTTTATTTTTTTCTTTGCTAATGGAGAAAGTATCGTAAGTTATAAAATGCTTTAGGTGTTTAGGCGCAAGGAACGAAGTGATACCACACTGCAGACAAGAGCTTAATGAAGCACAGAGGCTTTCCTGTTCAATAAAACTGGGAAGCAGCATTGACTAACATGTATCTAGCACCTAACAGGTCACAACGTGTTTTCAAGGAGAGCGGCACAAGATACTCACTTTCAAACATTTTGTGTACTGTAATCTCAAAATTCAAATAAAACACCTCATTCTGATATAATGTTTGTTGATGTAATATTTTATAAAAGTATCCAAGTCTTATTTTCTCAGCTCATACATGAAGCACAGTACATCCTGTCTCACTCCATGTTTATGTCTACAGTGTCTCACTCCAGAGTCAAACAGGAAGTGACACAGAGCATGAAAAAACACTGAACGAACCAGAGAATAAAGTGTGTTCCAATTCTCCATGTTATCTAAGGCCAAATAATATACAACTCCACATTTAACAATGTGATAGTAAAAATATCACTATGAAAAAACACTGAAAACCCAGATTTTTAGACATAATTTGGCGCTAGTATTTCCTAAGTGTTCCTGTAAATAAAGAGCTCCTTGTTATGTTCTAAAGTAGAACTGACATCTCTTGCTTCCCTCTCTTCTCCTGCCTTTCTCCTCTTCCTCCTTCTTTTCCTCCCCCACTTTCTTCTTTCTCTTCTCCCCCTTCTTCTTCCTCCTCCTCTTCCCTTTCCCTTTTTCCCTCCTGTTTCTCCTCCTATTCCTCCTCACTCTGGATGGTTCTGTCTCTCTCTCTCTCTCTCTCTCTCTCTCTCACCTCCACTACCCCCCTTCCTCTCTGTTTCATCTCCTGTTTACTTATTGGATGCTTATCAGGTTTCAATTTCCATCCTGGTCACTTTCCACAGTTTTCCACATATTTCTCACAATGACATCTGTCACAGATACCACTACTACCATTCCTCATGTAAGGAAACCAAGGCTTAGACTTAGCAGGTGCAGAAGACCAAGAAGTTAGGAGATCCATTTACTGAGCTGGTAGAAAACAACACAGATGCCAGCTAAGGTGAGGTGTAGAGTGTGGGTTTGGAGCCAACAGCCCTGCATTCAGTTCCCCCCTTCTTTGTCTAGGATTGTGAACTCTGTTGTAGATCATCTAACTTTTCTCTATGAAATGACCATATATATATATATATATATGAAATGACTATATATATATATGAAATGACTATCTATATCTATATCTATCTATCTATATATATATATATATATCACAGATCATAGATGCTGGAAAAATCAAATAACACAAGAAGTTATAAGACAGTAGGATAAGGAGCATTTGAATTCCATTATTGGGAACTCTAAAATTAATCCTAAAAGATCACATATCTCCTTTTAGAATTTGAAAACCTCCACTTTCTCTCTTATCCTCTCACTTGCATTCCAACCTCAGGCCTCTAACTAACCCTTGCCAGCAGCTGACAGTTGGCTCAGTTCATTTTGCTTCAAGTGCAGGTTTACATCTATGCTGTCAGAAGGCAGAGAGCTGACTGGTATTTTTTCCATGAAGCCTGTGCTGAACCTTCTTCCCCAGCGCACATTCTTGAGGAGTCTCACACTTGGACTTGACCCCAGGCTGTCCGTTACCCCCACACGCCAGCACCCATCACAGTAGTCACTGGAGACTAATAAACATGCCCCCACAGACTGTCCTGCTGACACTCACTCTTGGTGGAGTAGATGAGACCTAACCCAGCCCCCATGATGGGCTCCACACTGAAAACACACCAGTGACAAACCCTGAGCCCACACGTATCCCGGGATCCCCAGTGGTAGGATCTGAGCTGCCATAAAGCAGTAGCTGAATGTCTGCTGTTCCTCGTGTCCCTGGCAGTCACTGTACCACTTAGATTTCTGCTGCTGCTTCAGCACCCAATTGCAGATCCAGAGAAACAGGCAGCTGTGCTAGGTGGTCATATACACCAGGGGGATTTATTCCAACTCTTGTGACTTTTCTTTTTGAAACAGCTGATAATTAGCACTTTTTCAAATTAATCCCCTTGACTTCACACAATGTGTTCATCCCTCCATCTGAGCACAAGAAGTAGATTCCGTGTGCTCGTTGACAAGTCATTTGTCTCTAACATTGCTTTCATGATCAGGTGATTCAATCAAGAGATGATGAATACATCCAAGGGCTTTTGCACAACTTCCAAGGTCTTCAATCTAGTGTTTAGATGGCCATGCGTGACAGTCAGCTTCACATTCTCCACATCAGATATCAGATCATGATAAGCATTAGTGTCATGCATGCCCAGAAGGAGCTCATTCATCATCTCGTAACAGTTCAGGGGAGCTAGGGAGCCAAATTCAGAGAGGATTGCCTGAAATCTTTTGGCTCCTGATTGTCCTAATGAGCATGAAAGCATTCATTGATGAGACTTCACATTTGGACTTCAACATAGGGCTAGGAAGAGAAACAGATGTAGCATGAGAAGAGTTTTGGGGTTTTTGTATTTATTGATTGATTGATTGATTTTTATAAAACTGTCTGACAGAGAAAACTCAAGGAGGTATTAATGTGGGACTGTAAAACCCAGAAAGTGGTCAGCAAAAGCAGGGTCAGTGTGAGAGTACAATCCATTTCGATGAGTGAACTTGAGGAAATGATCCATAGGTCTTAGCAAGTATCTATTTCCTAGAACTTACACCATGCTCATTATCTTGCTGATGATCCATTATGATATTTTTCAGAAGTAATTGTTATGACTTAGATGGAGAATGTCCCCTTAAGACCTCATGTGTTCCCAGGCTTGGCTTTCAGAAGAGTATTGACTATGTGATGCTATTGCTGACTCACGGTCAGAAGCTAGAAATGCTCAGAAAGACAGGTCAGTGGGGGGCAGGACCTGGAAGGGTTCACTTCCTCTCCCAGCTCCTGACTCCTCTTTCTACTTCCTGTCCGCCGTGATAGGTGCAGCTTCTCTTCGCCCAGATGCCTCTGCCCTGCTGATTCTGTGGCTGACTCAGCTCAACATGGTCTGAAACTTCTAAAATTAGGAGGTAAAATAAACATCTGTTCTTCTGATTTCTTAGTGTTGTGTTTTTTTGTTCCAGTGAAAAGGAAATGATTTAGACTGATAGTAACATCAACTGTAGATGATAAAAGTCTTTGAAAAATAAAGTAATGAAATTTCAAACATTACAGAACCACTGTTTTCAACTTGAAGTGGTTCTGTTAACAGAGGTTCCCACTGAGCTCAGAACACTTCTATATGCTCAGTACATCCTATTACATAGCACAGTGAGTAAATAATGTAGTTCCCAAATTGTCACAGTAAGCAACCACTTTTCAATGAAAATGGATAATTTCTCCACTTTAACCCTCATCTAAAAAGCCTGTCACATTGAAATTTGACTCAAAATACAGTTTAAACATCCATCTTATAATGGCAGATACCAACAATCTTATCTCAGGGAGTTATTCTTATAGATCACTAAATTTCTTAAAGTTATGGTTATTTCATTTTCATTTGGAATACTGAGCACTGCGCTTTACCTCCTTTACCTCCATGACTAACAAAAAAATGTTGAAAAAGTTAAAAATGAGAAAAGTTAATATAGGAGCATTAATATAACCAAAACAACTGCATTCTAAACAATTACAGCATTAGTCGTGGGCTGGGGATACTTCTTCACCATTCATGAACTTTCTGCTTACGCTCCTGCCTTCCTTTGCCTTTTCTTTCATTTTGATGCAGGTAAAGGGAGAGCTAACCTCAGTAATCCTTCAAAAGGGGACCCCGTTGGAGCCACAGTTGCTCAGCTAGGTCAGGCTGCATTTCTTAGTGTGGTGGACTCTTTGTAGAATCTCAGGGATAGAGATAGGCAGTTTTCTGACCCCTGCTGAGAATGGAAATTAATATAGTCACTATGTACACTGGAAATTAATATAGTCACACTCATCTATAAGCATAAAAAGGATAAAAAGCATAAAAAGGTAACTGTGAACTATAGTTACCCACTGTACTACCAAGAGAATAAGTTCTAGGGTTCTAAAGAACTGTGAGTGGCTATAGTTCACAGTTCCGTTTTATGTTTATAGATGTATGTGCTTGTTTTATTTTCATTATAATTATTACTGTGTATTTATTGTACAAAGTGATGGGTTTCATTGTGATATTTTCATATATTCTATAATGTGCCTTGAGATATCTTTCCTCTCTATTTCCTTATCTTCTCCTTCCCCTTCCCACCTTCCCTTTCTTTCCCTTTCTACTCTCATGTCATCTTATTTTTTTCTTCTAGATTCCCCATGTGAAAGAAAACATTCAACACTGTTGTTCAGAGTCTGGTTTGTTTCAGTTGACATTGTGGTGTCTAGTTTCATGCATTCTTGAACAAATGACAATATTTCTTCCTTCTTTAATGTTGGCTAGTACTCCATTGTATATAGGTACCATATTCACTAGATACCAGAAACACTTTGTCTTTTCCACTACAATATTGTCAGTAGACAAAGTTGCTACCCTTATGCTACCTATTTTACTGGGAAAAAAATAAGAACATAAGTACCTACCCAGGCTTGTTGCTGGTGGTGATCAAAATATACATAATGAAATCTTTTGCAAAGGATAGGATAACCTTTGGTGATAAAGAATGATTAAAGACTGCACTTCCAAACAATTTCATTCAAAATCCAAACACATGAAGGCGAATGTCATGAGGATAGATAAGAAGAAAACAGTTTAGGTCCAGGAAATGGAAATTTCAAAGGCCCTGAGAAGAAGCATACTTACCACATCCAAAGACAAAGAGAGTGGCCAGAACGCAGAGGAAAGCTTACAGCAGGAGAAAATGGTCCCTAGGAGACAGGCAGGACCTAGATCATGGGAAATAGACCATGATTAATAGCATGAAAGAAACAATAGAATGCACTGAGTGCTGAAATTTGTGCGTCAGTGTGATCTGCTATGAGTTTTAAATTTTTACTTTGATGTTTTGATTGAAAGCATTGCAGTGACAGCAGTTAGGGCTCAACTGCCTGGTTCAGGCATTAAACTGTCCATTTAGAATTGTCCTGAGGAGGGACTAATCAAATTTGACAAATCCAGAGAGCGAGAGTCAATAGTGCTTATTTACTAAAAGCATGCTGGGGGTAAGCAGGGCTGAGACTCTGAGGACTGAGAATAACCACTGGAGTTGTCTCCTAAGTACCTCTGTAAACAGTGGCACCATTTCCAAAAGTAAGCATGACTTTCAGAGGGTCAAGTTGTGCCTTAATCGTGCACAGTGACTCTGCTTCTATAAGCAATAAGTCCGTAGTGTCTTTTCCTTGACCAAGATTTGATATCAAATAAGCAGCTGGATGTATCTGAACAGATCTCAGGAGAAAAGTCAGAGTGAGGGCTTTTTATTGTTGCTGCCATGGGTCAGAGAATGGCTGGAAACTGAGATTGATGATACAAAACACTATGATGGACACATATTATTTGACCAACATTATGCTAAACACTATACATTTCTCATCTAATTTAATCTACCCAGCAGCATCATATTATAGGTAAAGGAACTAATGTTTGAAAACAGTAATAATGTGCCCAAAGGCACGCTGTTAGTAAGAAGATGACCTAGAGCCTGAATTCCTGTCTGTCTGACTGCAAGCTCCGGGCTCATTGGTATAAAACCAAGGGTGTGGGAACCACCTTCAACACTCATGCTCAGGTCAAGAACTTGGGCTGCATCCATTACTTTAATTAGCTGTGTAACTTCCTGTCAGTGAGGCATAACAAAACCCCTCAAAATCAAACGACCTGTGTGCTTGCTTTCAAAGCCAGTGAGAAAGGAGAATTGGAAATTTAAAAAGTCCAGTTTGGGGAGAATCTGTTAAAGAAATGGGGTGTATACTGAGACAGGCTCTAGCCCTACTGTCTAGGTCACCTCCGAGACCTGGCTGTGAATCATACTTTGTGCAAGAACACCTCACACGCAGCATTAGTTGTACATGTAACACTGTAATACGGTGAAGCCGTGATGTCACAATTTAGGTTCTGAACCACTCACAAAGAATACTATTACACATTGTATATATTGTTCTTACATAGTATGAGGGATTAACCCAGGGCCCTTGCACTGAGCTACATCCCCAGTCCTTTGTTAATTTTTTCCTCTTGAGACAGGATCTCACTAAGTCATTAAGCTACTCAGGTTGTGCTCAAATTTGTGACCTTCCTGCCTCAGCCTCCCACCGTGCTGGGATTGCAGGGAGGTCAGCTACAGTTTAGCTTTAATCTGGCACTAACCCGGAAGGATTACGCTCTATCATGGAAGACTGTATTATTTTTTCCACTGATATTTTAATTTATATTAAAATTACTTATGTTTAGTACTGTTTTTCCCACTAGCATAAAAAATTATTGATGATCAGTGGAGAATCACAAAGTGACTGGAGTTTTTTTTCCAGGGTGCACCAACATCATGTCCAAGCAAATCACATGGCTGCCTAATTTCAGCAGAGCATGGAAATATAATCTCACACAGGGAGAGCAGCACACAACCAGGAAGGAGCGCGGAAGTTACCACAGTGCATGTGATACCTCTCATAGCAACCATGGCAATATGCATTTGATGATGCATAAAAATAGAAATCAGGTAACTCTCGTCTAGAAATCACAGGGAGAAAAAATAGCTATTGAAATAGCATGAAATGGCATGCAAAGTATCTTTTACCTGCAATTAGAAGACATGCATATGTATCAAAACACACTGACGAATCCAGACTTGCACACCTCACACACACACACAGTGGTGTGAATGACCTACAGTCTCTGAGGAGTCTAAGAGTTGCTGGTTCTCAGTGTCTTTAACTGGATGCCAACACGGCTAGCAATAATTTCACTGATTAATGAACAGAAGATGCCAGGAAGGACAGCTGTTATCTGTGACGCCAGGTTCCTTGTTCCATCTCTAATTTATGACATTGGTTTGAAAGGAGAAAAATGTCCTTCTTTGTAAGGAAGTTTATTTATTACAAAACAGGAAAAGCATAAGTTGCTTTCCAAATCAAAAAAAGATTTATTATATGTTACTGTGCACTCTACATTCAAGTGTATTCTAGATATTATAGAGAACTCAAAACAGTAGTCAACAATGATGTCCTTGTAATTTTTAACTTTAAGACATGCCAATCCATCTTCCCAGTATTTACACAAATACCCTGATATATGACCGCAACATATGTTGCCTCAGATGAAAGCTTAATACTTTAAATTTAGGAATAAAAACAGACCTGAAATAAACCTTATGGAAGAATAGCAAGTGATAAGGAGTTCAAAGTTTCATAATTTACAATAAAACAAGTTAGAAAAAAAGCATGCTTTAAATAAACCTGAAGATTAACCAGCCAGAATGAACTCATTAGGTTAAAAATTTTAATAAAATCTGATATTAGTTTATTTTTCTCATTAGTCATCTTTGGTATCATAAAAGAGATAATCATGAAGACATAGTCTTCATTTAATAAGGGCTTGCCAAATATAGTCCTTTAAAATTAACTAGCCTACTAATCATAACAATAGAAATGAACATGTAGGTAGATTCACTAAGGTTGAAAATATCTGAAGAAGGACCTGACCAATTTTATTCTATTTTAAATGACTATCAATTTTATCTCACATGATACTAATATTAAAATGTTTGATGATACTTTTATTAATACATAATTTTTCTATAGTATCAGCTTCATGAAGATCAATTTTTCATGTCTCCACTAAATGAAGTTGGTAAGTTTGTATTTAAAAGAGAAGTCTGAAAAAATCAGACATCAAGTATCACATGGAAATGTGAATGATAAGAATAGAAACATTTCTGTAAGACCATCACAGTATTTATGCGGTTTTCAATAGTGTTTGAGAGGAATTATACGGAATAAAACCTTAGTTCTCTGTAGCGATTTAGATGGAAGCAGAGAAAACAGAATTGGGAAAGAAAGCTAGAAAATGTTGTCAGGAATCTGAGATGGTGACCAACTGTGGGAAGAAAGTTGATAACCATTTCCTTTGGATTTTACTATTTTATGAGATAAGATAGCATATTTTACGTGATTTACTGCACTTCAAAAATTATTGACAAACAGAAAAGAATAAGGGACTTCTACATATACTAGAATTTCATTTCATGTTTTCTTTTTTAGTCTTAACAGATTTGTTAATCAGTGTAACCCCCACATAAATAACTCACATGAGCTGGGGCTCGCCTGTAACACTAGCATACCCACACATTGCCTCATTCGAGAAACACTCAGTACATTTGCTGTACTCTCCAGGATATATACAGTGTTGTGGAGTAGTGTCTTTATGACCTACACATATTTGGGTAGGATCTTTTGGAGCTGAAGACAAAGACCTGAGGTAAGATACAAATTAGGCAGACATGAGCATATCTGTGATATTTTTAAAACAGAAATGAATCAGGTCACTTGGGGAGATGCAGATTGATGAGGAGAGGATTCAGTGGAGACCTAATAATACCAGTATCTAGGTGTTATGTATGCCTGGTAGAGCAGTAGCTAGTAAAGTAGGTAGAAGATAATTAGAAGAGGGTGCATGGTGAAAAGCATTACAAGAGGAGAAAGATGTTCTGAAGGTATTGGCCAGTTCTGTATAACATTATTGAGAAATTCAGTAAAACAGAAGGAGAGTCGGTTTCCAGTGGAACTGGTGTCGTCAAGGTATTTGTTAACATTGACAAAATCAGTTTTGGGGGCACAGCGGGAGGACTGGATAAGAGGACATGCACGTAATTGTGAAGTGCTTTGGTTTATAATGTATGCAGAATGTTTGGGTTTGGAAAAGCTGGTATTTCAATGACCATTATTTAACTCACAACTCAGAAGCGCCTTAAACTGAAATAGATCTCTGGACATGAGGAAATAGTCACTTAGGTCAGTAACAATTATTTTTCTCATATCAAAGTTTTGGCCCCATGGATTTAAAATAGAAGATCTAAATAATAAATGACTTATTTCTTAATTTTTCTAAAGGTATTCCACGCAATTGGCTGGACCCAATGTTGGGAAATTCAGCATGCTCTTTAAAATCACCAGTGAAGACTAAAAGACTGAGACTCATGTACTTTAAAACACATGTAAGGACAAGATGAGCTTTAAATATACTCGTCAAGCCTTGTTTTCCTCCTCAAACTATCATAAAATTTTAATTCAGGGTTTATGAGAAATAATTGCTAATTAAACCACAGAATATAGTCTAAATTTTGAAGACATAGACCAAAGCACAATGCATTCCTGAAGAGTGTGCTCCCATTCTTCCACATCCATTGCATATTCAAGCCCCTGACCTAAGACCATTCAGTCAGGACCCAGCTTTGTAGAGTAGTTGTAATTTACATGTGAACAACAGTGACCTCATGTGGCTGTGGCTCTATGCCTGAAACTATTAGCCTAAGATCAGCAGGGACACTCTGTGTTAGGTGCATCACGAGTTATGTCAGAAGGTCAGACCTTATGGCACGCAATGTCGTTTCTGTTTTAAGGGCTCATCAGTCCAAATAAAGCAGTCCTTTTGAAGAGCCAATATGGATTCACACTGAATATTTATACACTTAGATTGTTCAAAGATTAATACTGTGGAATAAGCTGTGCTGAGAGCCATGGTCAAATCTACTTCTCTATCTTACCTAAGCCCTCAGCCCTGCTGCAGGTCTACTGAAAAGTCTCCCCTATTCCTATTCAGTTCCATCTCAGCCTATTTGTCCAGACTCATAATGTTCAAGATAAATTTCGACAGAAATTTCAGACAGATGGCACTGGGCATTGGAACTTAATTATGCAGTTATTTCTAACTTTGGGGGAATGGCTATATTCCACTGCAATCTAAACAGTTCTCTTAGGCAGCCTAAAGTACAAGATTTTCAGGCAAGCATTTGTTCAAAAGTAGTTCAGTACTTCATTAGCTCACATAACAATAGTTTCAAACCCATGACGTAGCCCTGAAAATGAAGTCGCTTCCAGCTCTCTTTCCTTTACAATCAAGGGCAGTGTCCTTATCACTGATGTCAAAGCAAGGCTGTAGGAAAGTAAGTATCAAAATGACTCATCTAAGGTTTAGCTAGAGAATGCCTCATTAAGGGAAATACTTTATCCAGGGTTTCTGAAGTAACATGATATTCAGCAGATGACAAACTGTTTTTTCCAATGCTCTGCTAAGAGTCATGATCTAAATTTCCCAGCACAGTGTGATGCAGAGCCAGAGAACTCAGCTGCTTATTTTTGGTCTTATGCTTGTCATCTTCTCTCAGACCTAGAATATTATTAACCTTTGAAAGGGGAGGAGGAAACAGCATCCACCTCACACAGTGACCATGAGGGTTAAGTTAGAAGTGCAATATAGCGTTTTAGAGGGGCTGGATACATAGTAAATATATAATGTTCCACGCTGTGGTTTTTAATTAAATTTGTATAGTATTTATTATTTTCATTTTTTTCTCTATATCTCTAATTTGGTTAAAATTAACACATAACCCAGGACCTGACCATGCGTGCCAGTTGAATCCCAGCACACAGGGAAACATTGGAACTTCTCTCCCAGGCAGTAAGACCATGCCGTACTTCTAACCATTAATGTAAATGGCCTCAATTCACCAATTAAAAGAAACAGACTGGCAGAATGGATCAAGAAACAACACCCAACCATATGCTATATACAAGAAACCCATCTAACCCAAAAGGAAACTCATAGACTGAAAGTCAAAGGATGGAAAACAATACTTCATGCAACAGGATACCAAAAAAAATCAGTGGTAGCTATTCTGTTTACAGACAATGTGAACTTCAAACCAAGAATGATCCAGAGAGATAAAGAGGGCCACTACATACTAGTTAAGGGAAAACTTCAAGAGGAAGAGATAACAATCTTAAATATCTATGCACCAAATATGGGAGCACCCAGCTATACAAAACAAATATTAACAGAAATGAAAAATCAAATAAGCAATAACAATTATAACAAGATACCTTAACATGCCATTGACACAAAGGGACAGATCAACTAGACAGAAAATGAGCAAAGAAATAACAGAACTGAATCACACCTGTGAACAAATGGACTTAGTAGACGTATACAGAGTGTTCCACCCAACAACATCAGAATATACATTCTCAGCAGCACATGAAAAGCTCTCTAAAATAGACCATCTAGTAGCTCACAAACATGCTTAAGTAAATGCAAAAAAATTGAAATTATCTCATGCTTGTTATCAGATCATAGTGCCATGAAACTAGAAATTAATGACAAAAGAAACTGCAAAACCCCCACAAACACATGGAAATTGAATAATGCACTCCTGAGCAATCAGTGGGTCACAGAGGAAATTAAAGAAGAAATTAAACAATGTTTACAGGCAAATGAAAGCACAAATACATCTTACTGGAACCTGTGGGATGCAATGAAAGCAGTCCTTAGAGGAAAATTTACTGCAGTGAACTCCCACGTCAGGAAAACAGAATGAACACAAATAAACAACCTGATTCCACACCTCAGACATCTAGGGAAAAAAGAGCAAGTCAAGCCCAAAGCCAAAAGAAGGGATGAAATTATAAAGGTCAGAGCAGAAATCAATGCAATAAAGACTAAGAAAACAATATAAAGAATCAATTAATCAGAAAGTTGGTTCTTTGAAACAATTAATGAAATTCACAGGTCTCTAGCCAACCTTACTTAAAAAAAGAAATAAAAAACTCAAATTCATGCAATAAGTAATGAAAAGGGTGAAATCACTAGAGAATCCAAGGAAATACAGAAGATAATCAATACCTACTTTGAAAACCTTTACTAAGCTTGATAATGCAGAAGAAATGGACAGATTCCTAGAAACATATGAGTTATCAAAGCTGGGTCAAGAAGATGTAAAACTGCTGAATAACGCAATTTCAATTAACAAAATTGAAAATGTAATTACATCCCTACCAACAAAGAAAAGCCCAGGACCAGATGGATTCACTGCAGAATTCTACAAAAAATTAAAAGAAGATTTAATGCCGACACTCCTCAAACTTTTCAATGAAATTAAAAGGGAAACAATTCTTCCTAATGCATTCCTGGAAGCAAACATTACTTTAATACCACAACCTGAGAAAGACCCACCTAAAAAAGAGAACTATAGGCCAATCTCCCTAATGAACATAGATGCAAAAATTCTCAATAAAATTTTGGCAAACAGATCATCAAGAAGATTATACACCATGACAAAGTGGGATTCGTCTCAGAAATTCAGGGATGGTTCAACATAAGCAAATCAATAAATGTAATCCACCATATCAATAGAGCCAAAAATAAGAACCACATGATCATTTCTATAGAGGCAGAAAAAGCTTTTGATAAGATCCAACACTTATTCATGATAAAAAACCTTACAGAAAACTGGAATAGATGGTCTTTACCTCAATATGATAAAAGCCATCTATGACAAAGCAACAACCAGCATCATATTAAATGGCCAAAAGCTGAAAGCCTTTACCCTAAAATCAGGAACGAGATAAGGATGTCCATTATCACCACTCCTATGAAAAATATTCCTGGAAACACTAGCCAGAGCAGTTAGACAAGAGAGAGAAATAAAAAGAGTAAGAATAGGAAAAGAAGAAGTTAAATGATCATTATTTGCACATGACATGATACTCTACATAGAAGACTCCCCAAACTCCATTGAAAGACTCCTAGGCATAATAAATAAATTCAGTAATGTAGCTGGGTACAAACTCAACACTCAAAAATCAATAGCATTCCTATACACTAACAACAAAACCACTGAGAGAGAAATAAGAGAAGCCACACCCTTTACAATAGCATCCAAGAAAATGAAATACTTAGGAATTAATCTAACAAAAGAAGCAAAAGATCTATTCAGGGAAAATTATAATATCCTGAAAAAAGAAATCAATAAGGACCTCAGAAAATGGAAAGACATCCCTTGTTCATGAATAGGAAGAACAAACATTGTGAAAATGGCCATTCTCCCAAAATTGTTATACAGATTTAGTGCAATCCCAATCAAAATACCACTAGTATACCTCACAGATCTAGAGAAATCACTTCTAAAACTCAGCTGGAACCAGAAGAGATCTAGAATAGCAAAGGCAATTCTAAGTAGCAAAGGCAATTCTAAGTAGCAAAGGCAAGGCAGGAGGCATCACAATCCCTGACTTGAAGTTATACTACAAAGCTGCTGTAATAAAATCAGCATGGTACTGGAATAAAAACAGACCTGAAGATCAATGAAATAGATTAGAAGATACAACTGCAACTACAAACCCACTCAGCCACTTTATTTTTGATAAAGGGGCCAAACATGTCCACAGGAAGAAAGATAATCTCTTCAATAAATGGTGCTGGAAAAATTGGCTCTCCATACGCTGAAAACTAAAACTAGACCCATGCCTATCACCGTGTACTAAACTAAAGTCTAAATGGATCAAAGATCTAAATATTAAAACAGAAACACTACATTTGTTGGAAGACAAAGTAGGTAGAAATCTTGAAGACAGGAGTAGGTAGAAAATTCATGAACAAAAATCAAACTACACACAAAATACTTCACAGAATCAACAACCTGGATTGCGTCCTATTAGAGAGTTTTTACATGTCAAAGAAATCTCCTGCATAGTGAAAATAAAACCCACAAATTGGGAAAAAATTTTAGTGAATGGTCCCTCAGATAAAGGACTTCTCTCCAGAATATATAAAGAATTTAAAAAAATCATATCCCCAAAATTCAAAGACCCATTCCAAAAATGGGCATCTGAAATGAATAAACAGTTCTCAGATGAAGAAATACAAATAGCAAATAAATACATGAAAAAATGTTCAGCATCATTGGTCATCAGAGAAATGCAAATTAAAACAACACTGAGGTTCCATCTCACTCCAGAAAGAATGGCCAGGATAAAGAAAACTACCAACAAAAAATTCTGGAGAGGCTTTGGGGAAAAAGGAATCTTCTGCACTGCTAGTGGGAGTGTAGACTGGTGCAACCACTGTGGAGGTCAGTCTGGAGATTTCTCAAAAAGCTGGGATTGGAGATCCCATTTGACCCAGCTCTTCCACTTCTGAGCATATTCCCAGAAGAACTGAAAATATCGTACCACAGTGATATATATGCACCCATGTTTATAGCAGGACAATTTGTAATAGCTAGCTCTTGTAAACAACCTAAATGCCCTTCAACTGAGGAATGGATAAAAAAGATGTGCTATTTTTATACAATAGAGTACTACTCTGCTATAAATAATGATAATATTGAGATATTTATAAGTAAATGTATGCATTTTGAGACCATACTCATAAGTGAAATAAATCAAACTCATGTGTAAATACCGTATAGTCTCCCTAGTGTAAGAAATGGTAAAAGTACATAAGATACAAAAAACTCAATAATTATAGTGAAAGGATAAGAATCTGCTTAAAAGGGAAAAAATGATATCTCAGGGAAAATGAGGAAAAAGAAAAAGTAAGGGAAAAGAAAAAATATCTAAAATTATATAAACACTTATGATAGCTAAGATGATTGTGCTACAAATTCTATACATTCTTGAAACAAAATAGTTAACATTCATAGGATTGGAACAATTGTGCATATTATGATATAGTAATTTAAGGAACTCTTGAAGATTATGTAAAATAACAACTCTAGTTATGCTCATACCACCTTGTTTTGAAGGCCTATATTGTCAGTGTTCTGGGCTCTTTACTATTGTTTTTTATATGTCTTTTTCATTTCGTGTTTTTCTAGGAATTTATTTTGTTTTGTTGTGTTTTGTTTTGTTTTTCCCTCTAATACAGAAAGAATATGTATACATGTAGAGACTCATGCATGCGCAGAACTTCCAAACAGCTTATGAGAATCGATTATATAATGCACAATGAAATGAACAGCTACTTTGAAGAAAAAGAGACACTAAGGAACCCAGTGCTGATTCCGTATCATCATGATGTGAAATTTGCAATAATATTATTCTTCATTCACAGTGATTTTAGTCTGTTTTGTTTTATTTAATTTCAACATACATGAAGATATGGACAGCTATTTTGAAGAGAATGAGAGACATTATGGCTGCCATTGTTGGCTTCCCTATTGTCTGGTTTTGAAGACCTAAAATGCCTTCATCATCTTGTTCTGATCAGTTCTATATTATGTTGTTTTGTATGAATTCATTGTATGTGAAGATATGGACAACTATTTGGAAGAAAACAAGAGACAATATGATAGACAGTGAAGATCTCCGGTTGTCTTGCTTTGAAATCTGTGTCTCTTACATTGTTATTTTATGATCTGTGTTGTTCTGTTTTGTTGTGTTTGATTTTACCCTCTTTAAAATAAAATTTAAAAAAAATTAACACATAATGTACAGCTCAACTTGTGTTCTTTCCTTTCTACAATTTAACCTGAATCAATTTTTTTCTTTGTTCCTTTCCTAGTCCCAGCAGTTATCAGTTAACTCGCACAGGTAAAGTTTGTTAATGTATTGTGCTTACCTACTTCTCAGAAGTTTATAGTGCTCTAAAAGTACCAGCAACCATGGAATATTTGAGTCCAAAATCTCAGTTATCTAGAAAATTTTCTTATCATAAGTAGATACAAATTTGATATCACTTTTATTATGTATATACAGGGTTCTATATATAGCAAAAAAACAACAAAAACACTACCCAGTAAGCATGATATTTAATAACTTCATCAAATATTCAAAGCATGAGAAATAATAAATTGGGGATATGTGATGTATAAAACAAAAGCACATATTTAACATAAAGTTATACTCATATAAGATTTCTCACATTTGATTTCCCTGACTGAGAAATTTATGCCTACATCACTATCCTAAGAATCATAATTTGAACCAGGCATGTTGGCTCATGCCTGTAATACCAGCACTTGGGAGGCTGAGGCAGGAGGATCATTGCAAATTCAAGAGCAGCCTGGTCACAAAGTGAGCTCAAGGTCAGCCCAAACTGCATAGCAAGACCATGTCCCAATAAACCACACACACACACACACACACACACACACACAAATCGTAATTCAGACACAGTGATTCTCACCTGCAATCCCAGCTACTTGGTAGGCAGAGACAGGAGAAGAGCAATTCAAGCCAAGTCAGGGTAACTTAGCAAGATCTTGTCTCGAAATAAAATTTTAAAAGTGTTGAAAGTGTAGCTCAGCAGTAGACAACTATTCTACCATGCAAGAGGCCTTGCCTTTAATCCTGAGCACTGAATAAAAATCATTGTCTAAAATTTCGTCATTTATTCCTTTACTCAGCAAACCAATTTCTATGGGGCACATACCACAGCGGTGGGCATGTCAGAAGATACTGATGGACAGAGTACAGTCAGACCAAGACATGATGGACCAACAGCCTTGAAAACATGAAGCGCACTGTTTTCTAGGTAAGCATGATGCTAAGAATGGTAGAGGCAAAAGCTGACAGCACTGTCTTTCATGAAGAAAGAAGCGGAGGAAGTGAACTCACATGTCGGAGGACCAGGGTTCACTGGCCAAGCACTTGCCTGACACGCACCAGGGCCTGAGTGCAGTGCTGGGATCCCAAGAACAAGACAGAGTGAAGAACTAGAACCACCACAGCAGAGACAGTTTGTGGGGTCAGTGGCCGGGGAGATTCGGAGAGAGCTTTCAAAATTAGACCCAGGCATCCTATAGCTCCCACCAATGGGAAGGAAAATCCAACCCTGGAGTCTCACCAGGTTCTGGAGGCAGCGTGCTCCTCACTGGGGAATTCCTCTCTGGCCTCTGCCCAGAGGGTACACGAGCATGCAGCTCTGTGTAGGCAGCCCTGGATGGCCTCTGTGGGGCATCTAGGCAGCAGGACGAGCAGCCCACCATGCAGGCCCCTGGGCGCAGCTGTCTGTGGTGTCAGACCAGTCTATGATGGGGAAGATCCCATGGAGAGGTCACTGAAAATCCCCATGAAACAACTGCTGTGTAAACACCTAGCACGGTTTCAGAAATGGTCTCTTCTGAAGGAGAACCATGTCACCTACAGAAAAGACTGACAACCTACTCTAAAAGGGCGACTGGCCTGCTACTGGACCCTGAGGAGAAGAGCCTGACCAACTGACCAGGCTACCATCCCTGCGTGGCAGGTATGAAGATTGTCACATCTATCAGATCACAAGGTTAGGCTCGCTCAGCCCAGCTCATCTGTAGCACAGAATCAGCACACTGAGCACAAGGATGAACCAGCATGAACTGAACAAACAGGCGGCCCGGACTCCCAGGTCACTCACTGCTGTCACTGTGACCCCTCTCCTGAGGCTGCCTGTGTGGCCACAGGGGAGGGAGGAGGAGTCACTTAAAATCAAGAGACAGGAAGAAAATGTCTGAGATTATTAAAGAATGGATGATTTCTGGCTGCACACATCTAGAAGCTGAAAATAAACAGTGGCTAGAGTGAAGGTCTCTTTGGAGAGGACCAGAAAGGCGGCAACAAAAGAAAATCACCTCCAATAGGCAGATCTTTCAATGTAGACTTAGTCATTCCCTTTGCAAAGAAAAAGAGGTGGCTGAGATTAGACTGCACGGACCTCAAGAAAGGCACAGATATCTAGAAATGGGATGCAAAGATTGGCCCTGGAAATGGGCTTCAAGTGTTTTTCATCAAACACTGAGGTCCTCCAAAGAGAATTCATACTAAAACAGGAATCAAACAGCCAATGCGGCAAAATAATTCAGGCAACTGACGTCAACTGCCTGTCATTAACCACCTTGCTATTGGCACAATGGGCTCATCAAATGTGCAGCCACCAGACGCAACCTCTAAGTGGTTCTTGCCACATGTTCCCTCTCCAAGGCTGAGCTAGCTACAGCTCCTGCCACAGTGTCAAATTGTGAGCGTCACAATGTGATGCTGAGTCCTCTGTATAGCACCATCCTTTCAGGAGATCATAGATACTTAGGGTTAACAACTTCATGCCATTTTCTGCATGCAGGGCCTCAGCCAGCCCCACTATGCTCCGATTAGAAAGGATTTTATCTTCCTAAATCCAATTCTGCACACTATCATATCAGACCAAGAAACATGCTGTGATAGGAAAGAGACGAGGTCATGGATACATGATCATGGAACCCACTGATGCCACACATGAGCCTCACATCAATTACCAGCTGGACAGTGTGGTGGAGAAGCCTGTGGCACCATTGCTGAGGCCCCAGCATGGAGACTGTACCCAGGTGGATCAGGGCACCAGCCTCCAGTAGGGAGGTGCAAAACAACCACCGTGACCTGGTTCTGTATCCTGTGCAGAGAGCCCCCGGGTCTGGTCAGGGAGCCCCGGAGTGGGAGGGGGATGTTCCTGGTGACTGGCACTCTCAGTGATGCATTGGGCAAACGTGCACCTGTCTCCTCACTCTCTGGGCCCCACAGGTTAACATATCTGAGTTCCCGCAGGGAACATGGTTCACATCTTATCCAATCCTTAGCTGTGTTTGCAACTCAATCACTTTGGGCTGCTTGGGCCAACAGATGGCCAGGAACAAGGAGCAGAGTCCCTGTTCTCATGGTGTAATTAATATGTCACTCAGGCCAAGGCGAGACTCCTGCTATGTAGTAGAGGTGGGGAAGAGAATGTTTAGCATTCAAGAGATCTGTGAGCAGACTCCTGCTATGTAGTAGAGGTGGGGAAGAGAATGTTTAGCATTCAAGAGATCTGTGAGCAGCCTCACAGAACTTTCCTGCCCAAATGTGGGTGGATGCAGTCTGAGAGAGCATGGCTGTGAGATCCAACACACCTCAGGGCATCCGGTTATCGTACTAGTTAGGCCACGTAAACCAGCAGAGAACCTGGGTGGAGGAACTGCAGAAGGGTCAGTGGAGGAAGTTTGTGGTACTAAGACCAGCTGCAGTAGTACGGACTATAATTTAGTCCTAGTAATCTTTCTCTCACAAATCTCTCCAGGGAGAGACCTGAAGGAACTGTCTGTTTATGCAGCGAATTACACAAAGCCCTCACATCCAGCCAGCTTAAGGCTGCTCACAGTGAGAGGCTCAGAGCCCACTTTGGGACCAGAGGGACAACCCCCTGGCAGGGACAGCATCCTTCACAGCTGAGTCACTCCCCATACATTGGTCTCATATGAAAGGAACGACCTCACCCAATATTAAGGTCCCCTCCGCAAGTCAGGCCACATCCAATGCCTGGGACATGAGGGAGAAGAAAGGCTTGGCTCTTGCTGCTCTTCCACACAAGTTGGGGCCACATGGAGGAATGTTCTAGATCTAGGATCTGTGTGCAATTTGGTGCTGCCTCCAGGCACACCTGGGTCTCAGTCCAATTCTCTCTCTGCCCAGTCCTGCCTCCCGGCTCCTTCCACATATTTTTGTTTTGTGCCTTCCCTGAGAAACCCACAGGGTCAGAGCAATCTCAGAATCTGTTTTTTAGGGGCCAGAACTTGAGACAGAATTTAAGAGATCTCCTGAACTTCATTGGAAAGAGAAAGAAAGGTAGCTTCAAAGAAGTACATTTTGAACATAAAAATAGAGAGACATCACTGACAAAATTCATTTCCAAGGCAATGCCATCAATTTCTGCTAGCAAAGCATAGATTTTACTCCATTACTTTTGGTTCAGTTTTAAAAACAGAGCCATGAGAAAGCCCAGATGCACACCAGCCAATTTCCCTGCATCTAGAGCAAGGCTTTGTATGACACAGATGTGCTGCTTCCTTTCTGCAATTTAGACCTCACCCACAACTCTACAGAAAGGTACTAACACAATGGCAGCAAAGAGAAAACAAAATAAAGCAAACTTTTGTTCATTTTTAAATACCCTATAGGAAGTTGTAAAAAGATTCATGCATAACAATGGAATGGAAATTTAGGTAATGACTTGGATCCTTTCCAATCCAAGCCTCAGCCTGGAAAACAACAGATTTCCGCAGAAATTCCTTGTAACTCAAACACAAAATTCTTGTTCCACCATTGCTAACTGACATTGCAAATGCATGTGTAATGAGCTTCTCAATAAAGAAGTAAATACCTTTTGTGTAAAGGGAGAGCAAAGGCAAATATGGAAGAATATTGTAGTAAACGAGTCAAGACAGTGATTTGGATTTTTTGAGTTTTTTCGTTTATATTTCGTTTCATTTATATTTGTATTTGTATCACTGATCCGTAAAATTTCCAGATGAGACAGTGGCAGTACCCTGTGACAGAGACACAGTAGAGTAATTATGGGGAAAAGACTCCTAACAGCCCTGAGGTCCTCATGCTTAATTAGTGTAAAAGTTTTAGCTTTGCAAATGTATGTAGTTTCTTTCCCTACTCTTTTTGTCCTCCCTTTTCCTCCTCTTCTTTTTTCTTCCTTCTCTCCAACCTTCCCTCCTTCTCCTCCTCCAACTTCTCTTTTTCTCTCTTTTCTCTCTTCCTTCTTCTCCTCCTCTTTTTTTTTCCACCCCAAGGATATGAAGAAAATAATATCATAGAATGTAGATATTGAGCTGGGGATTTAGCTCAGCGGCACAAGTGCCTGCCTGGCAAGTGTGAGGTAATAAGTTTGATCCCTGGTACAAAAAAAAAAAATTAAATCAGAATGTAGGAATAGGATGTCTAAACCCACCGCTTCCTTAATCTACATGATGAATTCAATTTGCACTTCTTAAAGCATTTCTGGAAAATTCTGTAGTTTGTAGAAAAGATTTAAGGTGCTTATAGAAACTAGAACAAAAAATAAGTGAGGAACAAATGCAGAGGAGAAAAAAATGGAAAATTTCATCTGAAGCTGTTTATTAGGTCGTTTTACAATGAAGTACTAATGCTGAGCAACATACATGGTATATTAATTATTTTTATTTTCATTTTGTTTTATTTTTTCATAAAATAAAAAATTACTTTAAAAAGCACTATTACTGTCTTCAGAAAAAAAATGTGATTTGGGTTTTGCTTGAGGGAGTCAAAGGCTTAAAAGCATCTGTGTGCTTTGCTCACAGATGCCGGCTCAGTAACTAACAGTGGAACAAAGGCCTTCATTGGGTAACTGTGGTCCTGTCCCTCTCAGCTGTGAACATAGGTCTGTTAGTGCATAAGGAATGTTGCCAAAACAAGTTATCAGCTTTATATTTGCCTAACCTATCTCTTCCCTCTCAGGACTGAGAACACCTAGATAAGAGCAAAGTCATTTTCAGGATTGACAGGGACAATCCACAATGCTCACAAATCCTCACTACTGCACCTGGGCTGCAAGAGCCCGGCCTGAGACTGTCCTCTGCAGGGCCAGTACCACCTGGGACCGGTTCAGCCCTCAGGTAGTGAAGATTCCTCCAGAGCCATGAAACCAGGACAGAGGAACTGACATACCAGGCCCACCCCATCAGCACAGCACCCATAAAACTGGTCCCTTGTCCCTTTGTGTCATTCATGGGCCACTGCGATCCTTGTCCTGGGCATGTGCCTCCCGAAAAGCTCCAGCAGGCATCTGCTCTCTGTCTTCTCTTACCTTGGGTAAGGGGGCCACTCTGAGCTCAGCTCAAGTGAAGGGTGCTTACCAGTTTCTCCAAGAATGCACTAGCCGTACTTTTCAATTAAATCTTCTGCCTCTAAATGATAAATGGTACAGGGTCTCCAAAAGCTATAGGGGAAAAACTGTGACTCCAAGTGTGTTGGACGTCTTTTATACAGAGTTTGTGTTCCCCAAAGTCAAAGAATGAATTCTATGTAACAATGGAGGTTAAGAGAAGGAAAATTTATTGGGGAATAAGAATGGAGAATCAGGATAGCCCCTGAGAAAGAGATCCTGAATAAGCTGCCAAGGAGTCACTTCTTAAAGGAAATTTGATAGAGCAAAATCACAGGGTGGGTACCACGTGGGACAAAACCAATCAACCAATAAGATGGCAAGGATAGCAGTATAGCTAATATTGATCCAGTAGTTGCAAAGTCATATGGATGACATCTTTTACTTTTCTCAATCATCTATAGTTTTAATCTTGTGTTTAGTCTTGTTTTTAGTCTTAGTCTTAATTTCATGGGTGGGAGAGGCCAGCCCACTTCTAGTGAGATAATGAGAAATACAAGAAGGTGATACCAATAATCTTACACTTCTGTTTATTCCTTAGGAAACTGTGTAAATCTAGCTTCTGTGACTTTAATCTTCAGATGCGCCCCAGCCACAGTTTCTCATCCTCTGCCCGGACTCCCTGGAGGGCCCAGCCCCGTCTGCCTACAGTATTTCTACCAAATTTAGCTCTCTATAACATAAACCTGTACTGTTGCCCCAGTTTCAATACCTGTGGTCACTAAAATGAGAACCCATGCTAGGTGGTGACAGCAGCCTCTGAAACAATAGTCTACAGTTCAGCAAATACTTACTCTTCCTAATCACTCGAGCTGAGAGTAAGAAGTACAAAGTAAGACACATCTGTTTTTCTCCTTACAGCTACAGGAACATCCATTCAAAAGAGGGCCTCCGACTTTCCATAGGAAGAATCTCTAAACTTTTAAGTATTAGTGAGAGCAGCAAAGAGCTTTTGCTTGTGTGAATTAAGTCCTGTATGTAATGCACTGAGAATCTGAAAAAATACTTACATATTAATTAAAAGCAAAATTAACAAACAGCATGTTAACATAAATATTTCTGAAAATTTTTACAATTTTCAAATGAAAAGAATGCAATGAGATACATCGTTACACATTTTTTGCAAATTTGCTTCATGTCTGAGTTAATAGAAGACAGCTCAGTCTTCAGGACTGTTTCTCATGCACTCTACACAGTGCAGTATTCTGGCTAATGTACCTGAAAAGGAGCCTGCTCATATATACGGTTGGAAAAAGGGGACCTTGTGGACCCCTAAAAGTTTCTAGGGGAAGCTTCAGGGATACTTTAACCCCACTTCCAAAATCACTGCTTTAAAATACCTCTTCTCGTCTCTGTTGCCCATTCCTTCCTCTCTGGAGCTGCCCTCTGTGACATAACATTTATATCACAGGGAAATCCAGGGTGATTTGTGACCACTTAGGGCACCTTAGCCACGATGGGGCTATCTGCCTGGTTCTGGAGCGCTAGGTTCATCTGGCAGGGAGAAAAAGGCACATTTTTCTCACAAGAATTTACCAGAAATTATGGGACGTATCTCCACCTGCCCAGCTTCTGTGTCTCCTCTCACTTGGTTTCGAGCAGGAGAGAAGACAAGAGAGTATTATTTACGGACCCTTCACATCCCGGCAAACGTAAGGTGGGGTACAGGGCCACCCAGCGCATACTACCTGGAAAGTACAGCGTAAGAACCGGCAGAGGAGTACGTTTAAAATGTAGAGGTTAACTAATATTTCATGTTAAGTAACATGTGTAAGTAAATATGTATCTCTACATCAATTTTCTGTCATATAAACTAAATAACAATGAAAAGAAACTATAAAGCACGTGTATGTCCGGGTTAACAAGCCTGAATCGCCTGGATTTATGAGCTAATGGAGTAAGTGGGAAAGGCGCCCTGTTCCACACGTACACACCTCCCTCTAAACAGGCTGTGCTCGGCCTCAGAATCAAAAGCACAAAAGAGCAAAAGCACTGATCCAGCTTTGACTTGCAGTATGTTTGTTAAATGCCAAGAGTTAAGCGGATGAAATACTTCTTATGGAATAAATCAGCAAGATGAAAATAACCATTTGCAAGTACCATTGAAAGGACCCCAGGAAAAATGATTGGCATTTTGAGCCTTATAGTTGTGGAAAATCGAGTGCTAACGGAAAATGTTTATGTACAACTACTGTGTTTTTGGGTCACAATGAATAGGGTGGAATTTGGCTGAAACAACTCAAAATTAATGGTAAAATGACATTGAATTAGAGCCTCCCTTTCAAACTCGGTCTAAGTGCTAATTAATTTATATTAAAAGCCAGCCTGCTTCCCCATTTATGACTGTGTTATAGCTCGAGGCTTCTCAATTCATGTAAGTACAATTTCCTACTAACAAGTGTGGAAATAGAATATATTCGATTAGACCGCAAAGCTCTTTAGAAAAGGACTTGTGTACTTATACCAACATGTGAGGACATATGTTTGTATTTTGAGTATCAAGTTTGTGTTCAAATTCAAGAACAATGAATGGTTGTGATTCTATCATATCCTTATTAGTCATGACTGCCAACCTATTGTCCACGGTTTGGGGTTAGAAATACCGTGAAAGTA
>PVJX010020430.1:0-33361 GCA_004027295.1 Dolichotis patagonum | reverse complement strand
AAGCCAGAAATCTTGTCTTCTTTAAAAAGTTAGATTCCCCAATGTTAAATGCAGGCAACTATTTTTTTTAATTAAACTGGACTTGATCTATTGCAAGTGGGGAAGGGAATGGGGGAAGGAAAGGGAAAAGGATAAAAGTTAAATTAGCAACACCTGAGCTACTGTCACCCCTAAAGAAACAGTTTGTCGTAACCCCTCCAACACTAGCATTAAGATTAGGAAGCAACTCTGAGTGAGTATAGGACAAAATGAAGGCAGTACACACCACAGAATTATGTCCCTTCCACTATGTTAGGGCTAATGACTGGGTACTTGTGTAAGAGGAAAGTGCAATCCTGACTAGAAGTGGACTTATGTAATGTTCTCTCTTTCAAGACTCCCTAGAAATGTAGTACAAAGTAGACAGAGAATGCAGAGGCTCTATAGTGTGTCTTTCCTTCTGCAAACAGGTGATCTTGCAGACACTGCACAGAATGTCAAAGTGATAACGTGCAGCTGGAGGAAAAGGTTCAACTGCTGTATGGGGGAGCTCTGGCTTGGATTCTAGCTCCACTGCATGCCAGGGCAAGCATTAGTACTTCCCCCAAATAATTCACTTTAAACCCACATTCAAAGAACTGGGCCCTTGTTCAGTGTCGCCATCTTACATACATGCGCACTATGCCAGGAGTAAAGAGCAACCACGCGTTGGGTCCTACAGCTCCTCCTAATTTTCTCCACTAGGTGCTACTACAGGCCTGGGTGTGTCATCTTGTCATTCAAAACTGCCGGGCTTTTCCACCAGCCTACGTAAGGTTTCAGGAAGAAAGCAACCAGAAGCTTGCAATGCAGACCTACACTTCAGATGCGGAGGTTAAGAGGAGTTTCTGAGGTTAGAATATAGTCAAGCCCAGCTACCTAAAGCTGAAAGCAAAATGAGTTAAGCAGAACAGAAATCTAGTCACAAATGCACTTAATAGCAATTTCTCTACATCAGACCTCTGAGTAATAGTGACAAATCAGGACAAAGAGAAATAAAAGTGAGCTAAGATTCACAACTAACAGCAGGAAGCTAATTGCTTTTCTCAGAGCAGAAAGTGCTGTAATATTACAATTTGAAGCAACATCAAGATAAGCCAACACCAGTTAGTAAAGTCTTGTTATTGTTCTGGTACATTCCTGCTGTTACAGGTTAGCATGAAAATGACGTATTATAACACTGGTAAAATGATAAGAGTTGCTTGAAATATATTTTGAATATTAAAAGCTTGCATAGATTAAATTATGCCAATGTAGGGCTTTGGGGGCTCTTCAGAAGATTTAAACTAAGAAGGAAAAACTGTCGATAAACCATAGGTGAAGTAGTACACTATCTAATTAGCTCCATAAAATTTTCAACACAAAATGTTAACAAGGTAAGAGCTCACTAACACATATTGTATCACTTAATTTAGATGAAAAGAAAAATGACTGTGAAATAAACAATGTGAAAAAAGTGTAACAATATTATCTCATAGCCTTTCAGAAAAAATGATCTAAAATTTTTTTGGCCAAAAATACTTAAGTTTTACAGAAAGTATTAATCAGTAATGAAAACAATCTGAAGATATCCTGAACACCATAAACTTCACAATATTCAAGGACAAAACTCAGAAGTAATGTAAATGTTGACTTATTTGTTCACATCAGTTGAATCCTTCATGAAGAATTCATGCTACAATCAGCAATTAGGTTTGATGCACAGAAATGGTGAAATGTTTGGATTTCTTTTTAACTCTGAATAAACAAACTATAATTTCTTCAAATTTTCATAGTAAAACTACACTAGTTTCCATTTTTTCTTTTGAGTTAAGATTGCTGAATATTTTCATAAATCAAAACCTACAATCAAGAGATAATTTTTTTTCCTTTGAGAATATGGAAAAGTATAATTTGGGTCCTGGGTGAAATTTCAGAAAGCTTCCAAAAATATTGTGTAGTGTATGTATAACCTCCCAATATGATTACTCTGGTAGGAACCCTCCTTTTGGGATGTATATAAGCAGGTGTATTTGCTTTTAAAATCATTTTGATAACTTTATAACAAGTTTTCTGCCATGAGTATTTCATGATTCACAGAGGTGCTGGACAGTCTCAAAACTGATGGCAGCATTTAGCGGGCTGGGAAGTCTCCTCATCTAAAGCTACCTTTGTGCCTCCCTTTGCGCTTTCTAGCTTCTATTTGTAAGCATCTTGTAAACCAATGTCTGGCCCTTTAGAGAGAGCATATCCATTTTTCATCAGCTGTTCCACAGATAAAATGAGGAAATCCCTACATCTAGAAAGGCTACTTCCCACTTACAAAGACAATCCCAGTATACCTGTCACAGAGAATTAGGGTTCTGGTCAGCATATTCAGGATCCAAAGGACCTTTTCTGCAAAGAATAGGCTAAGCAAGGTTTGCTGTTTGCTCAAGGCTCCACAAGATTGTGTAGTGCAACTATTAATGCAACTCCAGGGCTGCCCTTGAGCTGGTTCTGTAATGGTTCTCTTGGGTTGGGTTAACAACCTGCACGTGAATGACAAACCATTAGCTGGTGCATCTTCAGCACTCAGCAGGAGACTGTCATATAGTAAAGGGGAAGTAATTCAGGAGAGAGTAATAAGGCTTTAAGTGTGAAACCCTTAAGCAATAAATCTGGCCTTTTTCTCAACAAGAGTACACAGTTTAAAACTCAGTATATAGAGGGATCAGTGTTTGCACTCTTCCTGACTCTCGAGCAAGTCAAACAGTTTGAAAGTACAATTTCTAGTCTGGTGATACACTCATTTCCTATTTTAAAAGGTCAGAAGATCCCCCACTGATATTACATTTTGAGTTATGGTCTCAGAATCTGTTGTAGAGTTTCTATAAAAATTTTTAAACATATAACCCCTCCCCATGATGAATGTAATCATTACCTAATGCAAGCACATACTAATTTAAGAAACAGATGCTGGGAAAAGAGAATTTTTAAATCTAATAAGTAGACACTTCGCTTATAATAAAATCAAGCTAAATCACAAAGAATTAGAGGTGAGACAACTTTTGTGGATTATATTTTTGAAGATATAGAGAAACAGGTTAAAAGATCACAAATAATTTCTTCTGATACAACAAATATAGCTCACAAAACCATGCAGTTTTGCATGGTTGATTGCTGAAATCATAGCAATACATAATAAGAATTTTACTTGTAAAATCAGAAAACTTATGTAGGTTTTGGTCACTTAGCATGTTTTATACCGAAAAAGAGATTAGATCAATAAGCTATTTCTTGCCTTACTTCACTTATATATTTTATGGAGTTCTAAGATTAAAAATTAACAGTGGCTCTCCCAGATGGACACCTAATAACGAATAACTATTTTAGAATTTTTGTGTATTACCTAATTTTCTTTTCCGTGTTATAACAGCATATTTGAGGCCTCTTTATTCCATAATTTAATTTCAGAAATATTTTTCTCTATGTCTTTTCATAGATTTTGGGGGTATGCTGCTTACTCATAAATAAGTCATTAAAGAAACAATATTTCAACATTATCCTGTGTGCTCAAGCATGTGTTACCCTTATGTGCTCACACATGTGTTGTGTATAGTGCTATTACTTACACTAGAAAATATTTTTTAGCTTTACCTTTTGAGGAAACTCCGTATTCATATCAAGTAACTGGTACAATGCCAGACAACAAGCACTCAGGCTCTTCTGGTTCTATTTTAAAAGAGATTTTTTTGATGGTTCTTATTATGGAATATAGAAATGTCAGTCAGGTAGCATTTCAAAACTAACTCTCAAGACTGGACTTATTAAATATTAAATGTGAACATTAAGAATATCATACATTTTACATAGAATATTTTGGTTCTGACATGATTTCTCCTAACTAGAATCACTGGCCAGTCCAATCCCTTGCTACCATCTTACCTGAATTACACGTGAAGCAAGGTATCTTCCTGTTGCAATCAGGGAGCTAACTGGAAGTTTCTCTGCTGTAAGGCCCTGCCAAGATACATTACAATTCTTTTTCTGAATTATTTTCTGGTGATAATAAAGTGAAGTACATTAAAATTTGCCTTGTAAGAAACATCTAAGAAAGACTTTATTCATTTTTGACAAACACCACATGTTGAGAGCAGCATTGAGAGCAACATTCCATGCTCAGAAGGAAAAATAATATCTATTCCCCACTCAAAAAGGATGTAGATGTGATACAGTTTCCAAAGTGAGAAATTAAGGAATTACTGACTAGACCACAAAGACCAATAGACCAGTAAGTAAATCTAAAAAGTATATAAAACATCACTGTTGTATCTTTCCTTATAAAAACTCAAACAGGATTAAAGGATTTACATAAGACTAGCAATGTCTACTACTTGATTAAAAGTCAAAGAAAAGTTACAGATTATTTGCCTAGGATTCACATTCTATTTATTTCCAGAAGACACAAGAAGAGCATTAATTGTGTGACTAGATTGTACATGTTGGCTTCTTTCTTTTAAAAACAAGATATGTTTTGAAAATAATCATCAGTATGAAAACACTGTGATGTTTTCATGAGCCTGCCATTTGGCAGGATGGCACTTGGTGGCAACATTCACCAAATTTTTTAATCACATCTCATAAAGGCACTCACAAAAGGGGAGTCCCAGAACTACTTTAGAAAGTTGCAGCAAGGTGGGATAAGTGTGTTTGAAGCAAAATCATTATTTTAAGGGAGGTAATGTATCTTTTAGTGCAATAAATTTTAAAAATTTAAACATTCATATTTTTTATCAAAACACATGCACATAGTTACAACAGGAGCTATTCTGGTGACCCTGAAGCAGCACACCTGTCTTCTGAAGTTAATGTAAGGCAGAAAAATACTAATTATATTTGTATTTTAAATGTTAAATATACTTAAATTCAGTCAAAGTGAATATATCACATGCATCTCAACTTTCAAATAACTATAATACCACCATTAGTAAGAACAATATGTTCTTCAACTATTCTAAATAAATCTGAGTTCTACTGTTAGAGTTGTTGGTAAATTCTCAGGGTGAAAATCTAAGAAATTTTCCCTTTGCAAGATTTGTTTTGATGACTCCCCTGAGAGATGAACTAGAGCTAAAATTCATCTTATGATATGTAGAAAAGGAAGCCTGTTTGGTTTATTACACAGTATTTTACAATTTATCTTGGGTGCAAAAAAGGATTTCTATACAAAAGAAATTTTTTTCAGATGAATACTGTCTTTACAACAGATGAATTTACTTTTATTTCCACTGCATGCTAAAATGAGTACTTCATCCTACAGTAAAACCTAGATGATATCAAGACATTTTATCCTCCAAGAATTTAGAGGCATTTTAGATACCATCTCATTCCTTAGCCATTAATTCAGAAGTTGACACATTCAGCATTATGGATTAAGCACTATGTTGGAGTCTTGGGAAGACAATAGTGAGCAAAACTTTTGCAGAACTTTCACTTCATACCAGGGCTGGATATTAATCAAATAGCTTTCCAAATAAGAGAAGAGGTGAACTTGCAAATTAATATTGTAGAGAAAAGTGTAACAACATGTCCATCTAGTATATGGCAGGGCAACCTGACCTGATGATGTTGGTCAGGAGAGCTCTTCCAGTAAAACTGCTACTAAACCTGCCTCTGAAGAATAAACGGGAGCTATCTGGGCCAAAAATCAAAAGTATTAGCACAACACAACATGTGCAAAGGTCGTGCAATGCACGGGAACATAGCATTTATGAGAATCTTAAAAAAGCTTTTATATCTCAGAAATAGTAAGAAGGAATATGGCATAAGAAGAGTCTGCAGATGTAGGTAGGAGCTGACCGTAAGAGCATTTTATCATACAGTATGCTTTGCTTTCGTTCTAAGTACAGTGAGAAGCCGCAGTTGGTGTTAGGGACCCGTATGTCCACTTCTCCTTCCTTTACCGGCTCCTGTAGGCCGCTTGCTGAGCTTTTTTTTCCCCTCACTCTGTCCTTGGGGAAACTGAATGTTTTACCTAATATTAAATTTGGGGTGAACAGGCACGTGTAGCTCAGCTCTGAACTCCTTCCTTACGGGAGCGGGTTTTCCTGGGAAGACGCTGTAAGTTTTAATTTGGCAGAGCACTTACGTAGGAAGGCTGCCTAGACCAGGGATGCGTCAGCAAGTCTGCCTGACTCAGAAGTACAGCTAAGTGGTTCACTTGGTTCTCAGATAAACTACACTCTAAGCATCTTGCAAGAAAAATAACACTTGGGTTATTCTTCTGGCTCTATTCACTTTTTATCATGTCATTTATAGTCCAGACAGTAAGGAGGACAAAACTCAACAGAGCAGTTTTAATGAAAGACAGTCCATGGGAGAAGAAACAGGTGTAATAACCACAGAGAAAAACAAAAGAATGACAGGAGAAAGATAGGATAAATGCTGACTAGACACATGTGATAGCCTTTTTCAACATTTATCATAGATTTATAATATTTTCAGGGTCTTATTTTTAAATGTTTTCAACATACTTGGCTCTTTGGGGGAGGTATAAAGAAAGTAATTAAGTCTCAAGCAGGGTTACAGATTTATTTGCTCAGTGGTGTGACTCAAAGAAAGAGGGTCACAGAATTTCAGAATATTGGCAAGAGTTTGTCTGCTTGTTTACTATTATTACCTCCAATGCTATGAATACTGCCTCGTATTTCTGAGGCTCTAAACATATCTTTTTGAATGAATAAAATAAATCAGGAAATTAAGAGAATCAACATCTGATGGAATAAAAGTATGAGGATCAATCAGCTGAAATTCTTGTTGAGGCACACAAAAAATATTACAATGCAAAAACTTTAACAAAATGGAAAAAGGGAGATGATGAAGTAGAAAAAAGTGGTTTTTCAAATTATTGCATTTACAAGTAATTCCTGCCATATGAGACTGGCATATGAGGCTGAAGAGAAACAGAAGTGGAAACCATGACAAGGTGCCAGCATGGCTGACAGCTGACACCAAGATAATCAGCCAGCTGAGGACAAGGCCTCGATGTGGCAGAAAGATGGCAAACCTACTGTCACTTTTGAATCTAGCAGGGGAAGAAGAAACTGATAAATAATATTTGGTACCAAAAGAAAGAAATCTTAGTCCTTTAGTATTTCTTATAAGTCTTCATAAATTCTACTCATATCTTGGTTCAATTTGTTTCTACCCTTGGGCTTTTGGTCCAGGTCTAACTTCTGACTAGGTTAGATTTTCTTGCACTCAAGTAAGGACTTGGATACCCTGTATATGAATCTGATAAAGTTCTAACAGGGTTGTACTTGTAGGCTACCAGGGCCATAAAACTAAGACCTGATGCACGGTGATAACAAAGGAAAGCTTCTCGGATACCACAGAAACGGCTAACGGGAAGAGATCATGACACACAAAAGCCCAAGCTTAATCGCTGGTTAAGCTGTATTTTGCTGTGATTTACCATTTTAATTCTTTAAAAGTTTTTAAAGCTTCAGCTTCCTCATTTGTTTTGTATGTTTGACATACAGAACATACTATGTTGGGCTCATTAGGAAATTAAATAAAACAGTGCACTTTTAAAAGCTTTTTAGGATGTAAGTACATAGTAAACACATCTGTGATGGTTTTATAATGGTACCAATGCCAACCAAAAGTATGGAACTTCATGGTCTAATTCTCACCTATTTAATATTATTAAAATGACAATTTAATTTTAATATGCATTTTGGAGGGAACAGTCAAACCATGATGTTACTTTAAACCTGTATCTTTTTCTAGCATAAAAATTTAAAGCTACAAATTACTAAGGAAAAAAAATTACCCCCTAAGAATTGTTTTATCTGTATCTCACAAATTTTCATTTATAACTTATTTTAAAATATTTGCTAACTTCCTCTGTGACTTTTCTTGATTCAGAAATAACCTCTGGATCTATAGCAAGTGACTACAGATTCAGGGGTTATTCAGAAGGAGACCGCTTAATTCTCAATTACTGATTACTAATTAAATTCCATTTTATCAGGGAACATACCTTGTAGGCTTTAAAGCCTTTATAACTTATTGGTTTTTAGTATTTGCTCAAGGGAAGTGCCATGCAACAAAACTTTATCTGCTGACAGAAACACTCTGCATCTGTGTTACCCAAAGCAACAGCTACTGGCCATGTATGGCTGGGGAACAGTTGACATATGGCTAGTGCAACTGATTTATTAGATTACTTAAGTTTGAAATTAATTAAAACTTGTATGTGTTCAATGGCTACCGTACTGAGCAAAGCAAATACAGCAATTATAATATGTTTTCTTTGTTATATACTGTGATTTAACAAAGCGCTTTGAATGGAGAACTATATTTACATTGCTTTGAATCATTTGTGCTATTACTGCCATATATTCACTTCTACAGAGAAAACTCAACATACATTTTTGTTATTTTTGGTTTAAACAACTGCCTTTAAAAATTTTTTTTAAAGAAAAGTCTTAATATTTACTAAGAGAGCTTTTTATATTATTTAATAGTTATGCAGTGGTATTATATTAGCATTTTAAATACTTTTCTATAGTGTAGCACAAAGCAATTACCTGCTATAGATCCAAATCTCCAACTAGTATCATTTTTCCTTCATTCTTAATAATGTCCTCTAACCCTTCAGGATTTCTTGTTACATAGGTCTGCTGGACAAAACTCTCTCAGATTTTCTCCCATTAAGAATGTGTTACAGAAGACATGCTGGCTCTGGGAGGGGCCCATCAAGAAGAAGCCATCAGGTATTCTGGTAAGTGGCACAAGCAAGCCATGGAGGGCCCAGGAAGAAAGAAGCCAGAAAGCGCCTACTTGCATCTACTGGCAAGCAGGCTGAGAATCAACACACCACCCCCCAAACTTAGGCAAGCAACTGGGTAGTTCCAAGGGCAGGCTGAGTTGATAGCAACTGAGGTACAAAAAGCAGCTGAATGCTTGTATTGTTTGGTTGACTTCGCAGGCCTGGGGCTGGTGGTCTGAGCATCTATTGGGAGGATAACAGTATACAGTGTGGCAAATGTGGAGGAGTTCCTTCTATGTTGTTTTTGAAATCCAGTATTTTTCTTACTGCTTTGTTTTGTTCTGATTTATTGTTTTGCTTTATTCAGTGTTCTGTTTTGATTGGTTTTATTCTGTTTTGTTTGGTTTGATTTTGCTATGTCTGATGGAATGGACAACTACTGTGAAGATAACAAATTCTATGGTAGCCCTTGTTGATTTCCTATTATCTTGCTTTGAAATTGTCTACCAATTTCATTGCTTTGTTTTGACTGGCTTTATTTTGTTTTGTTGGGTTTTATTATCTTAAAAAATTTTTTTAAATTTCAAAAAGAATGTCTTTGATTTTAAAAGACATTTTTGTTGGATAAAATTCCACACTGATAGTTTTTTTTTTTTTTTGAGCAAGTAAAAAATGCCTTCTGTTTGGTTTTGCCCAAAAATTTTAATTGTTTTATTTGTGGGAGAACTGTTCTAATACAAGTTACTCTGCCAACCTAAACTTTTGCTGTTCACATTTATGATTCACTTCATTTTCCATTGTCCTACACGAGAACCCCAGCACATCTTCCCATTTGCACACGTACTAGTGCCCATTGTACACAGAGCAAAGCAATTGCTTAAGATCTAAAACAAATCATACTGCTCTCCAGCGCTTATATTTAAGGCCTACAAGAAAAGAGAATTCACATTCTGTCAGCTCAGATTAATATTTGTCATGTCTCCTAAAGCCTCCTGATCTGGACTACAAACTCCCAGGTTAGCTGTTTCAATTCATAACCATGTGGTTTGGCCTAATTTTCCTCTTTTGGAACTGTACAGAATTCCCAGCATGTACTACGTTTTGAAACTTTAGCAGGCTACACAATTAAAAGCACTTTGTCCTGTTCCTATTAAAAGTACAAAGGAGCCGGGTTGTAGCTCAGCAGCACAAGTGCCTGCCTGGCAAGCATGAAGTCTTGAGTTCAATCCCTGGTACCAAAAAAATGAAAAATAAAAGTACAAAGGAACTGGGGGTGGGGGGTGCACATCTATAATCCTAGCACTTGGGAGGCTGAGGCAGAAAGATCACTGAGAGTTAGAGGCCAGCCTGGCTACAAGATGAGTTCAAGGCCACACTGAACTACATAATGAAATCCTATCTCAAAAAGGCAAAAGAAAATTTAATTAAGTACAAGGTACAGTTTAAATGAGGTATGTACTAAAAGCACTTTGAGAAATTCAATCCCTATACTATTATCCATACTAAAACTTGAGGCCTTTGAAAAATAATTTCAAATAAGTAAGGATAGTTAACTGATCTTAATGCCCACAAATGAAAACTGTGTTTTAGATATCCATAATCTTCATCACTTTATGTGTCACTGTTGGTCCCTTCCCTATCAACAGTCACCATCAAAATTTAGTCAGTTATGACATGTTCTGAACTTGGGTGACTCCTCCACCTTACAGATCATTTCAGCTCAACCAGAAGAATAAACCCCCCAAATTAGTTATCATTCTGAAGCTCATCACTGGGCTTTTCTATAGACCCATTTCCTACTTCTCAAATACTTCCCAATTCGTCCACTCTGTTTAAACGTCATGGTCAGTGCTCAGCAGGATGAGCCTACTGTTCTACTGTCTTTTCTATTCCCCGTTCTCACTTACACAATGGGGAGTCAGTGTGACACTTCCTCTCAGTGTCTCCCTCACCCCAGCAGAAACTGCAGCTCCCTGAGGCCTGGTCTCCGGTGGCTTGAGGACACTGCAGCTCCCTGAGGAGCCTGGTCTCCCGGTGGCTTGAGGACACTGCAGCTCCCTGAGGAGCCTGGTCTCCCGGTGGCCTGAGGACACTGCAGCTCCCTGAGGCCTGGTCTCCCGGTGGCTTGAGGAAAGCATGCATGCTGCTCCTACCCCTCATTAGCTCCAAGTCTGGAAATAGGGTAGGTTTCCTCTTTGAAGGCCAATGTCATTTCCTGTCTCATGTCTTCTCTTCCATTTCATTAAAACCTTCAGACCCTCTGAAACACGTTATCAGACGTGTATTACTCTAACCCACTCCTTGTTGATATTCTCTCTTAAATTCTGAATTCATTGAATTTAGAACCTAGGTCCCACCACTGTTGTTACTGAGAACTTACACATCCCAAAGGTGACACATCCAACTCCACAGCCTCTTGGTTCTCTGAGTGCTCTTGTTCCAAACCTCTATTCTTCTACCAAATCTCAACATTTTCTGTGGTCACACTGGACCTTATGACTAATAACACCAAATATGAAATCTCAGTTTCAAACTTTTGTTCTGTGATCTTCAGCTTCTGGCTTGTTTTCACTCTAGAATACCCCTTTCAATAACTCTCTGACCTCATTAGGGACTTCTGGTTAATAACATACCAATTCTTCCCTATCCATAGTCAGATTCATCTTTCCCTTCTTACCCAGTCTAGATATTTAGATTATCATTGTAACAAATGTCCCCAAATTCTTCTGACCTCTCTCTTTTCCTTATGCTTATCTAACAAAACCCAACACAATTATTTCCTCACTCTAAAACAGGCATAACGGGCATGTCCAACCAACACCTTATGTACTGCATTGTAGCATTTGATAGCTAGCAATGTGGAGCAAGCATCACATATTATGTGATTTTTTTATTATTTTAAAGAGAAAAAAAATCAGAAAAAGAACAATGCAAGCAACACAAGACTTTAAAACAAGACAACAGGAAATTCACAGTGGCTACCATAATGTCTCCTTTTCTTCTAAAGAGTTGTCCATACCTCCACACACAATAATATCAAACATAACAAAATAGTATAAAACCAATCAAAAGAATGAAAGCATTACAGGACTTCAAAACCCGATAACAGGAAATGAACAATGGTTACTACAATGTCTCATTTTCTTCAAAACACTTTTCCATACTATCATACATAAAATTAAATAAAACACAAAAGAACAGAACCAATCAAAACAAAAGAATAAAAGCATGATAGGACTTCAAAACAAGATGATAGGAAATCAGCAATGGCTACCATAATATCTCATTTTCCTCAAAATAGCTGTTCATACTATCCCACATAATAAAATCAAACAAAACAGAATAAAACCAGTTAAACAAACGAATGAAAGCATTATAGGACTTCAAAACAAGATAATGGGAAATCAACCATAATTACCATAATACATTCCATTATGTTCAAAATACATGCCCATACCGTTAGACATAGTAAAAATCTAACAAAACAAGACAGAACAAAGGCAAACCTAACAAAATTGTGAAAACAATACAAGAGTTCAAGACAAGACAATAAGAATTTAATAGTAGTTACCACCTTCCCCTCCTAGGTGTTTCTTCCTCTATCACTTTTATAATATCTATCGTGCTTTTTGGATCCACTAACTCCTTCTGTTTTTTTATGCTAAGGTTCACCCATTTGAGTTGAAACTGTTTCACCCATGAAAATGATCACCAGTTGCATACAATTACTTATAAAAGCCTCGAGATTATTCTACTTTATAGCTGGGTAGCTTCCCACTGCATGAAAATACCATATCTTTCTTATCCATTCTGTGGTTGATGAGCAAGTTACCCTTGTTTTTTTTCTGGTCTTCTGTCACATGGAAGAATTGTTTTCTCTCCTTTGATTTTCAGTCTATGAATTTCCTTTCCAGTTAAATGTGCTGTTTGTATACAGTATATCAATGGCTCTTGTTTCTTGATCCACTCTCCGTGTTTCTTTTTCTTGCTGACCTAAGCCCATCTACATTAATGGTGAAAACCAGCATACATTGGTTTGTCTCTGCCCTGCTGTCTTCCTGTTGTTGGCTCTCCACTTGTCCACGTCATTCAATTGCTTGTCTTGTTCAGTGATCCTCCTCTGCTGCTGTTTTTGGAAACATAGTCATCTTTCTCTCTAGAATATCCTTTAGCACTCTCTATAGGGTTGATTTGGTGGTCATGAATTCCTTCAGTTGTTCTTTATCATGTGCCATCAATTTTGAAAGATACTTTTGCAGGGCACATCAATCTGGGTTGTAAGTTGTTTTCTTCAGGATTTGAAACACTTCAGTCCCAAACTCTTCCTGACTTGATGGTTTATGTTGACAAGTCTGCCATGATTGTGACTGGTTTTCCTTTATAGGTGATCTGTTTCTTTTCTCTAACAGCTTTTTGTGTTTTGTTCTTGTGCTGAATTTCTGGGATCTTGATTATTGTATGGCTGGGCGTAAATTTACTTTAGTTATGGGTAGTTGGAGTCCTATATTCCTCACTTATCTGCATGCCAGATACATTTCCCATGTTTTGGAAGTTTTCTGCTATTGCTTCTGTAAATAGCCTTTTAATTTCATTTGTGCTGACCTCTGTTTCTTCACTGATACCCATCACTCTTAAATTATGCTTCTTTGCATCATCTTGCAGCCATTGAATTATTTCCTGGCTCCTTATTTTTTAAGAGATCTTTCTTTCATGATCACTAGCTGCAATACTGTCTTCAAGGTATGAAAGTCTACCTTCAGTCTCTTTCAAGCGGTTTTGCCAGCTTTTGATTGACTTTTTAATTTTCTGGATATCTCATGGAATCTGTTTCATGCATTGTAATTCCTTTCTATATTGTTTATTTAAGGTTTCCATCATTCTCCTATGCTCCTCTTTATGTCTTCTTTAGATATGCTCAGCAATTCTTTCATTATGTTTCTGATTTCTTCTTTTACCTGAGACATTCTGATTTGATTACTTTTACAGTCTCATGAAGTTGTTTCTTTACTTCCATTGCTATCCTCTCGGAGATTTCAGGAGTGTGACTTTCATTTTCTGCCATGACAATGTCTCCCAGACTTACTCTGTGTGGGCTAGAGGTCTGCGATTGCCTTTTACCCCTTCTTCTTAACATTCTCCTGGGTTCCTCCAACAAGCTGGTTATGGGGCTTCACGCACTCCCACACTGGTAGCCTGTCCACAATGTAGGGGGATGCGATAGGCACCTGGGTTTCTCTGATCCCAGGTTTGCAGGGAAGAAGCAGGGTATGGGGCTGGCTTCTCCGGACCTGTGCAGCTACAATGGCACTTCTCTGTGGCCAGGTGTGCATGGCAGTGGGGCTGCTTCTCTCAGCCTGCGTGTCTACACTGGGACTCCCACAATGGTGGCAGACACACAGTGGTGTGTTCGTGTGATTCTCCGGGTGGGCGATGGCTGCCCCAAAGGAAGCAAGGGCCTCCAACGGTGGCCTACAGGTGCACAGGGCTTACCAGGCTGTGTCCCTGCTCCTGTTGGCTGCCCACAGGAAGCAAGCCTTTTGGTGTGGAGACCGGCAGAGGCGGACCTGCTGGTTCTCTCTGCCCATGCTGGCTACCTGCAGAAAGGATCCTTCTGGTGGTGGCAGCCGGCAGACAGAGCTACATCTGTCTGGTTTGCTCTTCCCATGCTGGCTGTCCACAGGAAGCAAGCCTCTTGTGTGATATTTTTGAATTATTATTAGTACACATATGTAGTGCATAATGTTTACATTCCTTGTGGGGAGCTGGTACATGTGCAAAATATATCTTAATTTCCTTTTTCTTTCCTTCCACCCATTTCGTGATCCTTCCCTTTTCTGTATGTTTGCAGTACATGTTTACATTCCTGATGTGGAGTTGGTACAAGTACATAACACATCTTAATTTTTTTTATCACCTATCCCTACCTTTCCTCCTCTTTTCGTCTCTTGATCTCCTTCCCCTTTGGGGGGAAAAAAAAAACTCTGTCTCCCTACCTCATATTATCTTTCATTTTACTATTTTCACTTTAGGTTTCTCATGTAGGAGAGATCATGCAGTATTTAAACCTGTGTGCCTGATTTATTTCACTTAACACTAGTCTCAAGGTTCATCCATTTTGCTACAAATGACTCGTTTATCTTTTTATGGCAGAGCAGTTCTCCATTGTATGTAAATACCACATTTTCTTTATCCATTCATCTACTGACATATACACCACTCAAAGATTTAGCTATTATCAAGTAGTGCTACTACAAACACTGGCATGCATGGGTCACTATAATATGATGTTTTTAATTCTTTAGGGAAGATGCCTAGAAGAGGAATAGCTGGGCCAAATGGAATTTCTAATTTCAGCTTTTCAAGGAATCTCTATACTGCTTTCCGTAGTGGTTGTGTGAGTTTACATTCCTACCATCAATATACAAGGATTCTTTTTTCCCAACAGCCTCATCAACATGTTATTATTTGAGTTCTGATGATAGCCATTCCTTTGAAATCAGATGGAATCTGTCAACTTGCGTTTCTCTAGTAAAAAATACACATATATTTCTTTCATATATATATTTCTTCTCTTTCTCGACTAATTGTCCTGGCTAATGTTTTGAGTACTGTACTGAACAGGAATGGGGTAGTGGACACTCTATCTTATTTCTGACTTTAGGGAAAAAGCTTTCAAACTGTCAACATTTAATATGATACTGGCAATAGGTTTGTCATAAATGTCTATTACATTGAGATAAAGGTCTTCTGTATCTATTTTCTTCAGGGTTTTTATGACTGTTGGACTTTCTCAAAACCGTTTTCTACATCTATTGACATGATCATGTGATTTCTACCCTGGTTTCTATTTATGTGGTATATTACATTTGTTGATTTCCACATGTTGAATCATACTTGTCTTCCTAGGATAAAACCTATTTGATCATGATATTTTTGATGATTTGTTCCATTACATTTGCCAGTATCTCTTTGAAGTGTTTGTGTCTATGTCCATTAAAGAAATGGCTGGTACAGTTTTCTGGCTTTGAATCCAGAATAATGCTCACTTCCATGAATGAGTAGGGAAATATTCCTTCCCCCCTACTTTTAAGTTATTCATTAAATGGAGCTGCTTTGTTTGTAGGAGACTATATGTGTCTTGGTGAAAACATGTATCTTTGCAAATCAGAATTTGAATTTTCAAGAGTTCTGAGTTATTAACTATTAAAAAGATGTTTAAAAAACTGGTTTTGTTTCTATAATTTGAGATAATTACAGAAGAGGAAAAAAAGGGCATTTATATTTTAGATCTCAAACCAAGGGTTTTAGTATGTATTTTTTAATTCCTTTCATTGATTTTACTAAAAAAGCTCTATAAATAAAATTTTAGTAAAACCAAAATAGTTTTATAAAATTTTATAACCATATTGTAAGTCATTGTCATTTTTCCTATCATTCATGCTTTGCATTTACACACAAAAAAATGTAAGGGTATTCAACTTTTAAATAACAATAGTCATAAAATATAATTTCTTAGCCAAAGTATACCTACTTCAATCTCTTAAAATTGAAGTTTAAAATAATTCAGTGTCCTTGGTTTGGGTGAAACACTGTTAACACTGAAAACCTAATAAACTTACTTCTCTAACATGCTTTTCTAAGGTCCATGTTTATACTACATTATGACTGTATTCACCATGGAGAGTTGGTGCATGTACATTACATTCCCCAGTTCCCCTTTAACTTGCTCCTCTCTCTTTCCTCCTCCTCCCTGCACCTCTAGGACGCGTGTATTTTTAATATGCATTTATAGTGCACGATGACCACATACCTCACAGGGTCACGGTACATATACACAGCACTTCACAGTCCTGCTTTGTTTTGTTCAGTTTTGTTTGTTTGTTTGTTTTGAGACAGGGTCTCACTATGTAGTTCATGCAGGCCTTGAACTCACTATGTAGCCCAGGGTGGTCCTCAATTCACAGCGATCCTCCCACCTTAGCCTCCTGCATGATGGGCATATAGGTGTGCACCATGCCCACCTCGCCCTCTATAAATTTCTCTTCCTTCCCTCCTCCTCCATTTGTTGGTCCCCTTCCCATATGCTAAAGACCCACATCACTGTTCTCTACTATTCTTTATTTATGTAGCACATTTTCAAGGAAGAGAACCCATGAGATATTTAAGTTCTGTGTCTGTTTTACTTCACTTAATATTATGGTCTCAAGGATTTCCTTACAAATGACTCAAGTTTATCCTTTTTTATGGCAGAGCAGTACATCACTGGGTATAAATACTACATTTTCTTTATCCGTTTCTCTTTTTGGTGGACATTTAGATTGCTCCCAATATTTAGCTATTACAAATTGTGGTGCTAAAAACATGGGTACACATGTTCGTATGATAGCTACAGTTCTTTCAGAAAAATACTTGGTAGAGGAATAGATGGGTCAAATGCAATTTATCATTTTAGTTTTTTGGCGAATCTCCATACTAATTTCCATAGCAGTTGTACCAGTTTGCAATGAAAAATGTTTTTTTTTTGTCCTGCAACCTCTCCAGCATATGTTATTATTTGATTTCTTGTATACTGTCACTCTTTCAGGAGTGAGATGAAATCTCAGTGTTGTTTTAATTGCAACTCTCAAATGAGCAGCAATGTTGAATATTTTTCATGTATTTTTGACCATTTGTACTTCATCTGAGAAGTGTTCTCATTTCAGATGCCTATTTCTTAATTGAGTCTCTAAACTTGGGGAGGTCTAAGGTTGAGTTCTTTCTTTATTCTAGACTGTAATATGCTTTTAAAAAAATAAAGGGAGGTTTTGTGGTTTGAATGTTTGCTAGCTTCTAGTTGAAATTCTTACCTCAAGATGATGGCATTAGGAAGTTCAGCCTCTGAGTGATGGTAGAGTCACTCACCGCTTCCAACTACATGAGAACACAGCTGAGAGGCACAATCCATCTGTGAGCCTAACAGCAAGCCCTCAGGAATAGTCTGCTGGCATCTGGATCTTATGACTTCCCAGGCTCCAGAAATTCAAGAAATAATATTCTGCAGTTTATAAACCACTCAGCTATGGTATTCTTTATAGCAGTTTGAATGGACTAAGACAAAAGTCAAATTATCACCATCATGTAAAAAGGACTATAGCCTGATTCCTGTACACATTTTAGTACAAAGTTGTAATCTGTTTAGATCATTACAGGATGCTACAAAGAAAAATACTTCTGCAAGCATACATGAATAATAATTCATAACAGAGCTAACACAGGATAAGCATAGTAAAAAGAGAAAGGGAACAGTGAAGATTATGAGAGAAAGATGAGGAGCCTAGGAAAGAGGTGTGAGAAGAGAATATGCTTTAGCTAATCCGGCAAATAAAAATTTAGACTGAACAAGTTAACAGGCAGTGATTCAAATGAAAATAAGTCTATTTATGAAAAAAAGTCTATTCATGGTACGTAACAATTAAATGCAAAATATGTCTATTTATGGTACATAAGTCTATTTATAGTACATAACAATTAAATATAAAATATCACCATATCTAAAAAATAGTATTATTTATTCATAGAACTATCTATTCACACCTATTCCATGTGCATGTGTATGTGTGTGTGTGTGTGTGTGTGTATGTGTGTGTGTGTACCAGGAGTCAAACTCAGGACTTCGCGTTTGCCAGGCAGGCGCTTTGCTGTAGAGCTCCACCGGCAGCCCAATTCACATCCATTTTAAAAAGCATGTCTACATATTGTACATGGTTAGGTAAAACTTTTAAGTGTACTACTCTGACCTACTTTTTTACTTGTAGCACCAACAAAATTTACTTTATAGCAATAATAACTGTATCCAAGGGTCAACAATTTACCTCCAGCAAATTTGATGAAGACACTAAAAGAAGATATAAAAGTGGCCTTCTGCATAATTTACTAACAATGGTAATAAGGAGCTTTTCTCTTCCAAAATCTTTAAAACAAACCCTAAAACATGGTGGTCATGGCTGAAGAAAGCTGTGTTTGGAGTCATAAAGTTCAGAAAAAGAATTTTTCCTAATATCACTCTCAAATTTGACATAAGATATTTTATCACCCAAGCTAAAGAAAGTTACTGTGTACTATGATTTATTCTGTATACTGCAGTTCTCAATTCTGTATTAATTATATTTGTGAGAAACTCTCAAAATAATACTATATCTCTTAAGTTACATAGTGATTTAAAATCTACCATGATTAGTCTTACTAAAGGTGTGGTTATCTTGTGTATGCAGAAATAACTGTTCTCTGAGTTCACATGATTCAAGTAACTCCCCAAACAATCTGTAATACAACAAAGTGCAGTTAAGAATCTGCATATCAAGTCTACTATCAGTTACAAAGCAAAAACCTGAAGCTAATCCAGGAAAAAAAATTAAGCAAAGATAAAGGCCCCTCAATTTCAAAGCCAACTACATACAATAATAGAAAATTAACAATTTTTAAAAATCAGATTAAATTTGTAGTAAAAATACATGATATTATATAATTTGAGAACTTTTAGTAACTAAAAATATTAATCATATCTTTTAAAAACAGGAGAAAAGCATTGTATACCAGAAAAGATGAAATGGGATCACCTATTAATACATCAGTATAAATAAGTAAAATTAGTTAAATGTAAAATAATTTGGAAATACATGTTTTCTCTCAGAAAATTTCATACATTTTCCAAAACAATAAATCTTAAACTTTTTTAAGTATTCAAAAATACTCTCAAATGTATTTATAAGACCTAAGCAGAAGTTACTCTAAAACAGACCAAATAAGGCACCCCACTCGGGACTCCTTCTGTTTCTCGTAGACAGAAGCTTTCTTTCTCCAATAGATCCTCCTCTTACCTCTGTTGATCCTAGAATTCATTCTTCGATTTCAAGAGCACAAACTCATACCGGGGATCTAGCAGGTTGGGAGTTTCTTATCTCTCTATCTTTTGGCCCTCAAAGAATTGGCTTCTTACTTTTTTGTATGCATTTTTTTACTGTGTCTTTGTGCTCATGTTAAGATACAAGGCAAAATATTCAATGTCAATTAGTCTTTTTTTTTAAAAAGGCAAGACAAATTGAGGTTCTGAAATATAAATAAAAATTTGTGAAGTTTAATTTTAACATAAAATTATTGTAAGATGACTTTAATTGACTTGTTAAGAAAGCATTATCCATTATGATACTGTTTCTTTTTATTACACCAAATAATCATTTGACATTAGGTATTTTAGATTACAAAGCACCTAATCTGTTTTAATCCAAAAATAAGTTATCAATGAAAGATAGAAATCTACCTTTTATTTAATATTTTAAAATATTTTCTGCATAGTTTCCCTGAACACACATTAGCATTCTAATTGTGACCTTTACTATAAAGTCTACTAAGGGTGTAAACTAGGTCAAAAAGGAAGAAATACATGAACATGAAAATTTTCAGAAACCACTGCTGATACACGTCCATGTGCCCTGCCTCCCGCTTTCCACAAACAATATTTATCAGGCTTACTATTAAGCTGCATGTTAAGTTCTTTCTTCCAACTTAACAAAAGATGCAAGAAACTCCAGAAGTCACAAAGACCAAAACAAATTCACCCTTTTTTCTAAAATATGTACCTAACTGTAATAGACTGAACTTGTATATATATACATTACATAAATTTGCTTATTCTATATAAAGTCCCACAAATGTTTTCTCAGTGGAGGTATGGGAAATTTTTTCTTTCAAACTGAAGGATTTTTCCCATTAAAAAAGATTTAATAGCTCTAGTTACAAGAAATGTATTCTCCAAATAATAATTGTATAATATTCTAGTCTACTTCAGTTATTTCCATATGGAAACTTCAGTAATATCAGTTTATCGCAGTCACAAAACCTGTTCAATTAACATTGAAAAATCAGAACTTATCCAGAGTTATTCTAAACAAAAATAACACTAATTCAAAATAACATGCACCTGTCTGTAATATTCAGGCAATTAACAGACAATGTAAATAAATTAGTTGAACTCAAGTTTAATACCTAAAGAATACTTTTTTCTTTATACTATTTTATGAAATAAGCAATTCAATCTAAATCACTTGTTTATCATTATTCTCTTTTGGTACTTATCTCTAACTATAAAGTTCATGTACAAGGTTACAAACTGGTGCAGAATATATCCTATTATTAGTCTGCAACTAGTTATTCATATCCATAACGTAAACAATCAGGCACAATTTCTTTCCATTTAATATATGAAGACTCCTTACCCTAGCATGGCAACTAATTATATTTTAAATTATGGATTAGAAAAAAAGTATTAGAGGCTTATTTTTTAAAAATCAATGCAATATGATTTGCTTCTCACTGAGTCAGATAAGTTTTTACTTTGTGTTGTTTCTATGGCTATTTGGTTTACTTCCTCCTGAACAAGATTAGTAGCAATCCAAAACAGATAAATCAGCACCGTAAGAGTAACTGTACTAAATTTTAATGCTATTCATTAAGAGTTCCATTTTCCTGAGTTTGCGTTTGTTCTTTGGCATGGGCTTAGGATATAATCCATTCTTCAGAAGGTGTTCCTTGCTGAGACGAATTTGAGCACCATGTTGAAGCTGGAAAGAGCATAAAGCTTGAAGAGGACGAAGTAATGTCTGTTAAGGGAAAAAAAAGGGCACTAAAAATGTATTTGTGACAGATCATAATATTTTAAATTTTTCCTTCAAAAATAAGAGATTATTGTTTTTCATTATTATTAGTTTTTAATTGTAAAAGCAATAAATATCTAAACTATTATATACTGTTTCTAAATAAATATTTTTTAATTCTTAAGTTCCCTATCACTAAAGGAATTTTAATAAAAGGATACAAATACTCATTTCCTATATAGCTAAGAAAGTCAGAACTAAATTTTACACTTTATTCAAATACAATGAAATATTCTTCCCATTATAATAATTTATCTGTTGCAGGCAGACTAAAAGAAATAATTATATACAATGATAATAAGTAGATGCAATGAGCTAATTTTGTGTCAATCAGAAATCAATGCAATCTTACTGGCAATTGACAACTAATGATGGCAGCAACTGTCAAATGGCTTGCTACTTCTCTCACGTTGGTCTACTGACCACATACAAGTTAGCGGTCTTGGGGCATTTGAAATTATTCTAACTATATACGTATCTGTCTAAATTCAAATACCTAGGGCTAGGGATATGGCTCAGTGGCACAAATGCCTGCCTGGCAAGTGCGAGGCTGTGAATTCGATCCCCAGTACCAAAATAATTAATTCGTTAACTAATTAATTCAAATACCTACAGGGCCAAGCATGGGACATAACAAACATGAACTGAATAAGCCTGCAAGGTAACAAAGAATATTGGAGGGTGTAATACAACTATAGAACATAGTCTATTTAAAGTTAAATTTTAAAAAACTACACCAATTTTTAAAACATATTAAATTCTCTCCTTGGAGACTTTAGACTCATCTAAATTATGTAAATAGTAATAGCAAGAAAAGCATGATTGAACAGATTGTTTAAAAAAACATAAAGGAAAAATTTCACAATGTCTGTGTGAAAATTTATTCTTTTATATAACTTTAAGTGGTAGAAAGGGCTTTAATTTACAATGAACTTGTAGTTCTTCCTCTACATTCATTATTTTCTTTTTAAAATAATCCAAATTTCACTTGAAGTGGCAATCTATCCAGTTAGTAACATCACACTGATTAAATGACACAGTCTAATGAAGGTAGTGAGTCCATGGGTGGGGCTTCCAAAGGTACTCTTTTAAAAAAATGACAGATTTAGCAGACACAGGCATTTTCTTCCTTTTTCCTACCTGGAACATGACTGTTGGAGGTGGGACAAGCAAGTGACCACTATGCAATAAACACAAAAGATGATGGACAGAAAGACAGAAGGAACCCACAATGTCCTTTCCAAGTGGCATTCCGAGCACAAGACTGCCCACCTTACCATGTCTAATTCAGAGGAGAAAAAGAAACTCTCATGTGACTTCACTACTGCAGTAAGGGCTGTCTTCATACAGTCAAACATTCCTAATCAATATACACCAATAAGAAAAAAAGATACCTTGCAAAGTTCTACACCATGTTGTTATGAAAAGCCCCTCAGGCAAACTTTCATAATTTCTTTCAAAAAAAAAAATAGGAAAGGAAAAGGAAAACTGACGATACACTACTGTACACAGGGAACAGAGCGGACAGACTAAACTATGAAACAACATTCAATACTTTGGAAATATATCTGAGACTACACAGGGACTGTAACAACAGAAGACTCTACTGATATTTTATGATGTTTATTAGGTTTTCAGGGATAAGAGAATACTAGAATTCTTATGGTCAAAGGCCTCTGACTTTGCTGATTCTATCAATTTACCTAGGTACTGAGAATGAATCTTGGAAACATGCAAATCTGGATTAGGTCCCCATTTCTTCCATGTGGTAGACATTATGGTAACATATTAGTTGGTTTCCCCACTGCTAGACACAATTCCCACACTCACATCTTAAAGCAGGAAAGGTTTAATTTAGCCCATGGTTTGGGAGATTATGTTCATAGGCAGCTGGTTCCAAGGCAGAAACCCTACAGCAGGAAGGTGTGGCAGAACAAAGGTGCTCAGTTCACAGTGGCCAGGAAGCAGAGCAATGGAGGGGAACTGGCTGAGACCATGCACATGTAGTACCCAAACCCAGGAGTGCGCTTTACTGATCTTATTAGGCGTTTCCTAATCCAGTGCAGTGGATAAATCAGAATGAACTATCATAGGCTGTTAACAAATAAACCTGTTCTCCTTAGTGCCTGATCAGATTGCATTTTCAATTACCCTTTCAAGATAAGTATAGCCATTAACTGCGTTGCTTAATGAAATGCAAGCATGAATAACGTGTGCCACCTTTGGACGAAAGCCTTAAAAAAGCTCTGGGCTTTGCTACCCTCCAGGCCTCTCTCTTTGTGAAAGACTTGAACGATGTGTCTAAATAATTTCTCCTCCAAGCTGGGTTCCTGAAGGACAATAAGCAATCCCATTGATCGACCATGTGAAAGAATTGCCCTTTGTCATGTTACATCACTTAAAGTCTAACCCAGTCTGTCTTAACTGATGCTATCTGATTTACTAGTTATAGTACCTTGAGATCAATAATACAAGCTCTTCTTGCCACATTTTCCTCATGGGTACACTGAAAGTGTTGAGCATACTCCTAGATAACAAGTAAAACGTTTCTACATAAACAAAAGCACCACATCAAAGGCAACATGAAGGGGAAAAAAAGATTGCTTTAGAAGAACAAAGAAAACCCTCTACTTGAAAAATGTTTGCTTCCTAATGATAATTTTAGGAAAAACCAGTACTTCATAGGTCCTTTCACCTACATGAGCAAAGACACAAGATTTCAGGGGGCCATTACTTCCAGTCCTTGAGCCAGGCTCCTGGACATGTGTGGCTCAAAACCTTCTCCACAACTACCTTTGAAAGTTTATAAAGTAAAGCTTCCTACATAGAAGAGGTTCTGTAATGAAAAAGACACCCAAGATGAACCCTCCAGTTGTATAAAAAGTCCTGGTACATATTATAGTAGATAAATGAAAGTCATCAGTACTTACTTCAAAAATTCTTTTCTCAATCTATAGGCAATAATAGGGGCAAAGACGGAGAACAGTTTAACTTTTCAGTGCCTGCGTTGCTGACAACTGGAACACTTAACACACATTATCTCACTGAATTTTTTTTTTTTTTGGTGATATTAGCAATTGAACCTAGTGGTGCTTTACCACTGAGCTACATGTCCAGCCTTTCTTATTTTTCATTTTGAGAGGAGGTCTTGGTCTCTGCCCAGGCTGGGATTGCCTTTGAGCATGCGATCCTCCTACCTCAGCCTTCCAAGCAACTGAGATTACAGGTGTGCACTATCACATCTGGCTACTCAATGCCTAAAATATTGAGGTAACTATTTTTTATATTACACGTACAAAACAAGCACAAATATCAAAGGATAATGATAACAAAGTGATGAAATTATAATTCAAGCCTTTTTAAATCCTGTATCACGCTATTTCCAGGCAGCTATGATCTATGATGGTGGAAATTTCTCTAGAATAAATGAAGAGAGTGAATCAAAAGACTAACAAAGTTGTTCAATGCCAGGGGCTGGGAGCTCAGTGGCATAACTGCCTGCCTGCCAAGCATGAGGTCATGAGTTCAATCCCCAGTACCAAAAACAAAAAAGTTATTCAATGCCAACTTTACAGAATGAAGTCATGAAAATTTACTGCTCTCCTCTAACACCCTAAAATTCTATTAGAATTCTCCCAATAAAAGGATACTGAAGGGAAATTTATATTATACCTTTCTTCCACAAGAACCAAAAACAACACTTAAGTGTGTTCCACACAGAAACATGCTAATTTTTATTGAAACTAGACTCAAACAAGCTGAATTGAGAGCTCAGCTCTTAAGAAAGCAATTTTTATTATAAATTGGTAGCCAACTTTAGCCATCTATAATAATAAGCAACTTGAGGTATTTCATTATATATTTCTTCAGCTCATGTTCTCACAAACCAACTTATCAGCACCTCTCAAATCACACATGATTTTTAATCTTGGTTTTTCTGTTCCTGGCCACTAGAGTAAGATTACTACTAGACAACAAAGTAAACAGAATGAGCACTCTAGGATCTCACCATTACTTTGGGGTTTTTTGTTCCATTTGACCTAAATACAACAACCAAGGTTGAAAACATGGTATTTCACTATTCTGTGGGTTAAAGTTTGTTTGCTCTTAGATATTACTTTTACAATATCAAATATTTTGTAAATAATCAGGTTGCACAGTAAAGATTCCTTTTTTGTTCGCAGGATGTCTCATGAAAGCACATCTAAACTATTAAGAGAAAATGTCAGCTTTTAGCTTTATGCTCCCAGTAAATGCTTTGGGTTACAACAAGCAGTAAAAACAGTAAAAGATGAGAATAATGATAAGGTGATAGAGAAGAAACCCTTAAAATATTAAGAAGGCTGTCCTGACTCGACCCAGAGGAATCCCAGCTCACGAGGCAAACTTGAAACTCCGCTCCCAGGCAGTAAGACCATGCTCTGCCTCTGCGGCCACCCCAAGACGCAGGCGAGAGGGACAAGCACGTCTAACCAGGCCACGCACAGCAAACTCAAGCAGCTAGAAGGGCCAGGAATCCACCGCTGGGCCCCGGCCTCACACCCTGAAAGAATCCCAGCGCACAGGGCAAACTTGGAAGCAGCATGAAATGCTAATCCAGAAGCTTTAAAACGATGCCAAGAGCAACAATATAAGATTAATAGACATTAGTGAAGATGCTGGAGTCAATACAAATGACATAACTAAAATACTCACAGAAATAATAGGTGAAAATTTCCCTAACATGGGGAAAAAAATCTGATATGCAGGTAAGTGAGGCATACAGAACACCAAACAGTCACAACCAACATAAATCTACACCCAGACACATAACAATTAAGATCACAGAAATACAACATAAAAATTAGAATACTAATTAGAATACTAAACGCTGTTAGAGAAAAGACACAAGTCATCTATGGAGGAAAGCCCATTAGAATCACAGCAGACTTTTCAGCACAAACCCTCAAGTCAAGACATGCTTGGAGTGAGATATTTCAAGCCAGTACATATCGGTGATATCCATGAATGTAAGTGGCCTCAATTCAACTATCAAAAGAAATAGGTTGACAGCAATGCCTATAATTCAATAAAAATGTGGAAACAACATACTGTAATCTGTGGGATGCCATAAAAGCATTCTTAAGAAGGAAATATATAGCAATAAATTGTCATATAAATAAAACAGAACAAGCGCAAATAAACAACCTAATGCTTCATCTCGAGCTTCTAGAAAAAGTACAGCAAGTTAAACCCAAAGCTCATAGGAGAGAGGAAACTGTAAAGATTAGAGCAGAAATCAATGCAATTGAAACTAAAAAAAAAAAAAAAAAAAAAAAAAAAAAAAAAAAAAAAAAAAAAAAAAAAAAAAAAAAAAAAATACAAAGAACTAATGAATCAAAAAGCTGGTTTTTTGAGAGAATAAACAAAATTGACAAACCTCTAGCTAACCTTAAAGAAAAAGAAAGAAAAACCCCAAATTCACGCAATATAAGGACTGAAAAGGGGGAAATTACTACAGATCCCATGGAAATTCAAAAGATCATGAATACCTACTTTGAAAATCTCTACTCACATAGAAAGGAAAACACAGAGGTAATGGACAGATTTGTAGAAACATATGAACTACCAAAGCTCAACCAAGAAGGAGTAGTATGTACTCTGTTCATGTGTGTTGTGGACATGTATATGTCTTGTATGTCTATCTGCATGTGTCTGTGTATATGCGTGTGCAGTGCACACTTTGGAGGGAAAGTTACAGATTTCATTTAGTTATGTTTGTTATATTCTTTCTTCTCTTCCTCAGTTGTAGATATTACAATATTTTAATTATTTAAAACTTAATATTTTGTTTATCTATTGATATGCTGCTATAACTGCAAAATTTCTTATTTGTTCCTAAAGACCACTAGCAAGCTCACTGAAACAGTATTCTTTGCTGATGATTATCAATTATATATGCAATTATCAGACTTCCATAGAAATCAAATAGAAAGATGATTGTAGGTTATAACCTTTTCATATTCTGTGGGTGTTTCTCTTTTTTAAAAGTATCTTGTTCACATGCTACACAAGTTTAATAAAATAAACTGAACATTAGTACAGCATCTCAAATAAAGGCATCAATGGTAAAAAAATGTTGCTGTGCAATGTTCTCTTAATTAAAAAGAAAAAAGCTGAGCACAAAAGAACACAAACTACTAAACAAAGAGGTAAAAAATATTGAAAGAAAAATATAACCAAAAAATGATTTCATGTCATGCTACTTAAATTCAATTTAGCATGTTACAAATCCTGTTTGCACAGCTTAGTATGAATATTTAAATAATGCAACCTGGCATGCTAAGCCAACACAGAAAACACCAGAGGGAAAAGAGGGCTATAAAGTACACACATTTCTATCAGATACGTTCTACCTGTTACTTGTACAAATTTAACAAGATAAATGCGTCTAAATTTCTTAAATGAAATCTACCCAAACTTCTCCTTGAAAACACTGATCTTCCACATACCTCCTGTATGGAATTATTTCTCTCCAAAATAGAAAGAGCAACAGCTGCACACTCCAGTGTAGAAAGGCACCTATTAGTTGGTTGCATCCGAATCACATACTGACTGGAAATGTTAGTTTTTAACTGCACCTGAAATAAAAAATAATAGAATGCAATTTTGTCCTAAATTTAAAAATTTAAAGACTTTATTTTCTATATTACTTTCTGTCTACAATTTTCAATGGTTTAAAAATATTAATATCTTTTATGTAATATTTTGTCAGTATCATTAAGGGAATAGTTATCTAAAAAAGATATAGCAAGGATATATACAAACACCTACAAATCCAAACCCAAATATAAATAACTCCCAATGAGAAATGAGAGTGACTATACACTTTACAAAGCAGGATCTAAAAATGACAGTTACGTGAAAAATAGCTCAAATAATCTAATGCAAATTAAAACCACTACAGATAACATTTCACACTCAGAGTAGTAAAACACAAAAGATTAACATCACCAAATGACTCAAATATAGAGCAAATGAAACTCTCATACATTATAATGGGATTTAAGATGGTATAATCACTTTGCAGAATTATTTGACAATTTATGGCTTATTATTCTCTTATTTCTTATTAAATGTGTGTGTATTTTCATAAACATACACACAGAAAGTATAAAGCACTCTTATCTTAGATAAAAAGAGCATATTATAATTTATCTCAGTGAAAATAATATTTTAGCTGAGACCTGATCACTATAACAGTCAGATGTAAAAAAGGCAACAAAATCAAATGTCAACATTTTAGTGTTTCAATTACTCTGAGTTAAATAAAACACAAGCAACCTTATACCCATAAAACCACATTCCTAGCCCACACTCTAGTCAGAACCACGTTTAAAGACCATGGGCAGATGGTAATTTCACCTTTAACTCATGAAGATGTGAGCACAGTGACTGGAGGTGGTGGCATCTGGCCCTACCATAGAGCAACCGTGGTGTACGGTGTATGGCCTTGTTCTCCGGTAGCCCCAAAGTAGTGTGAGTCTCACTGCTTTGAGCCATCAAAACTCGCTCCTCCAAAGCATCTCCTCACTCAGTTGCTTCTTTCCTTAGTGTCTCCTGTGGTCCTTTATGATGAGCAACATAGTTCTTCTACTCTGTGCCTAAAGAATGCTTCTCTTTTAAAAAAAATGGGCTTTTTCTTCAGAGATAGGGTAAAGGATAAGGAAGCTGCTGCCACTGCTGCCACGTGAGCATTATAAAAGAATCCACTTGATTTTGGAACACAGGTTTTTAAAGCATATTTGACTAACAATGTCTTACATATGGTTACATTAAAATTATTTGGTATCTCTGCTAATGGAAAAAATGAGAGAAATGTAGCCAAGAAAAAGAGAGGGAGGAAAAATGGTTGTGAAATGTGTACAGTGATAAAAGAAAGTTGGCTTTGTGTTAAATAACTGTAAGAGTAGTTCACAAGATTGATCAGTGGTTATTACTAACAGCTTTCATATCTCACCAAGGAAACTGATAGAATGGAGTAAGCTAACTTCTGTTTCCAGTACTTAACTCCAAGTATTCACTGCAGGAATTCTTAAGTGTGTGATATTGTTTATTGGAATAAATTTAATCTTTTAAAGGATTTCTTCCTGTTTCAGGGAGAAGTTTAGGTTCCCTACTAGAAAAAAAACTCAAAACTTTAAATTTATAGTATGTTAAAAGACTTTATTCTTTATAAATCACCACTCCAGAAATTATACAGCAACTCAGTGGATACAGTAAGAGGTACATGGCTAAGATATGTCATACTACTAACATAAGTTTTATTAGATAACAGCATATTAACTGTGGTCTTCTCATAGCTCTCTGTTATGTGCCAGTCTATTTTCATCGCATACTTGATTCAATTCTCTTCTTGATAAGTCATAATAAATAATTTCCAAGAATGTGTTTTGTCTTAAGTGCAATTTAAAAGAAAATTCAAGGGAAAATTATTGTGTTTTTGTTTTTGTTTTTTTGTTTTGTTTTGTTTTGGTTTGGTTTGTTTTTTTGGTATGGGGGATCGAACTCACGACATCATGCTTGCCAGGCAGGTGCTTATTAAGCCACTGAGCTAAATCCCCGTCCCCTAAAATTATTGTTAAAAAAAAGAAAAATGACAGGGGATGTAACTCATTAGACCATGTGCTCAGCACATGCGAGATCCTGGGTTCAATCCTCAGCAGCACCAAATCGTGAAGGAGCATAATGGACATATAATGAAAATGTGGAATACAGAAACAGTATTATCTTGAAAAACTATCATAATTACATCTAACCTGACAATAACTAGTCAACTTCATCCATGTCCTTTAGTTTCTTAGTTTCCCTTGGTTTCTCCTCACCTATAAAAGCAGATAGGTATAATGTCATTAAAACAGAAAGACAGCTGAATTTACCCTTTTTCTAACCTAAAATTACAAATTCTGGAAGCCATGTTGACTCAGCAATTTTATATTTTTCAAACTAGTCTTCTATGGTTATAGGCTAACTGCTCTTAATCACTCGTTATTTCAGAATTCTAATGGCTTTCTTGATAGGACTGTAATTTTCACTTTACAAGTACCCAGTTCTTTCAGTTCCTTTTCTGAATCTAGCTTCAGATCTTTTCCATGAGTTCTATGAACTGACTAAAATTTCAATTTATAGAAGTCTGTTATAATGTCCTTACTTCAAGTATATCTTTAAAATAACAATACCATTGCCTTTCTGAGCCGCTGACAGATCAACAGATAATGTGGTATTCACACACCATGAAATACTACTCTGCCATAAAGAAAGATAAACTTGAGTCATTTATAGAAAAGTGGAGATACTTTGAGACCATAATGGTAAGTGAGATAAACTTGACTCACAAGTTTAAATATTGTATGATTTCTCTTACATGAAAAATTATAAATAAAGAGCAAAATAAAAAAAGATAATAGGAAGTAGGGAGACAGATCTTTCTCAAATGGGAAGGGTCAAGAGATGGAGGGGAGATGAGCAGAGGGAAAAAGGATTATGTACATGTATTATATACCAGTATCAACTCCATACAAGTAATGAAAACATATACTTCAAACACATACCAATAAAAAATAACAACCCCAGATAATGGTTTTGGTGGTTATTATCACTATTTAGGTGCATTTTTATAATGAGTCCTTCCTTTGTACCTTTACATTCATCTACTTTTGCCACACCTAATTTGTGCCGTTAAAATTTGGAGTAGTGGCCGTGGGCAAGCTGCAGGGAGAACCAGACGTCAGCCCCTTCCAGTGAGTCAGCACAATGTGCCAGCCCCTTCCTATGAGTCAGCAACACTCACAGGCCACAGGGAGGAGAATGAGACGCCAGTCCCTCCTGGTAGACAGACTGGGAGACAAGAAAAGCCAAGGTTCCAAGGTTCCCCACATACACACACCATAAGCAACCAGCTAATCTAGAGAAACACAGGCTGAGATGATAGCTACCAAAGTGAAATACGATTTAATGCTTGCTGTGTTTGGTATTTCATTGAATTTGCAGACCTAAAGCCAGTAGTCTGATATCTATTTAGAGGATAACAATACATGACATAGCATCTGGGGGAAATCTTCTTATGTAGCACCTGGGGGAATCTTCTTATGAAGGTCGTAGCCATTGTTAATTCCCTAGTATCTTGTTTTAAAGCCTTATATCATTTTCATTGTTTTGTTTTGTTTAGTTTTATTGTTTCACCTTGTTTTATTTATCATATCTGATGGCATGGGCAGCTATTTCAAAGATAAGATATATTATTGTAGCCACTTTGGATTTACTATTATCTTGATTTGAAGTTCTGTACTGCATTCATTGTTTTGTTTCTGTTGGTTCTATTCTGTTCTGTTTTGTTCTATTTTCTTCAGTCTGATGATACAAGTAGCTATTTTTAAGACAACAAAAGGCATTATGGTAGCCATTGTTGATATCTTATTATCTTGTTTTGAAATCTTCTATCACACTGTTATGCTTTTATTGGCTTTATTCTGTTTTGTTTTCCTTGGTTTTATTCTCTTTAAAATAAAGAATTATTAAAAAAAAATTGAGTAGCATAGCATTCTCAGTGGTTTAGCAGTACCCTATAGGGCTAAAATAAATATTCAAGTAAATAACAAGTCATGGCTTATGTTTGCAAAGCATAACATTTTAGTGAACTTATTATAAAACTTTAATTATTTTGGCAAGCAAAACTATATCTTAAAAGATCTCAAGATTAAAATTATAATTTTAATTGTTATCCTTCAAATAGTGTATTTTGTAATTTGATTATAATTACTTGTTCTGTCATCAGGCTACTTTCAAGTCAAATTCAAAATTACTTAAAACTATCATACATCTCAAACACTAAAAGTCACATGAGTTTCTAATCATTTGATCAACTTTTAATAGGTTTCCAGGAAAATTCTTCTATTTTCATATATATATATTTGGGGGGGGGCAGGTTTCTCTCTCAGCAGGTTTGTGACCCAATTGCTGTTCCAACCAACAGATTCATCCAGCCAAGCACACAGACACCCCAGAGCACAGCCTGCAGAAGCACCTCTCTGTCCCCCGAACATTCCTTCCCATCTTCCCAGACCCTCCCCTCAAGCGCCCCTGCTGCGGAAGGAGCACACTTACAGACCTCTGGGCACAGGGTGAGGGTCCCACCTGTCCTGCCCTTCCTCAGGCTCCGGAGGACCGGCAGGGGCCGGCACGTGCGAGGGTGAAAGCAGATGCTCCCCAAGCCCACCGCCCCACCCCTCCCTCCTGCGCCCCACCGTGGCTCCTCAGCCCCAGGGCAGCACCTTGGTGACCCTGCCTGGTCCTGCCGTGGGGGCTGCCTCTGCTTCCCTGCACCCTCTCCCGGGTGAGAACCCCTGAACCAAGCCCCTTTGTCAATGGCATTGCCCAAAACAATCCCCACAACGACCCTAAAAAACAGAACACAATCTTGCGCCCTTTACAGAGATGAGAAACCGGGCGGGGCAGATAAGTCTCCAGCTAACAGGCGGCGGAGCCAGGTGTCCCTCCCTCCCTCCCTCCCGCCCAGAAGGGGCAGGGAGGGCCCGGGCCGACCGAGGAGGCCCACCTGCGCGTCGCCCACTCCACCCCCCAGCCCGGACGGGGTGACCCTGGGGGCGCGGCGGGAAGGGCTGGCCGCCAACAGCAGGGCCGGCGGGCGCCTAGTGCGAGCCGCCCGGGGACCACTGAGCGGCCGGCTCCCGCCCACTTCGAGCCTGCACGTCCCTCCCAGGGTGTAGCCAGACAGCGGACACGCTGGGACCCCGTCTGCAATGGCCCCAACGCGCACTCCCCGCAGCACCCTCCACCTCGTTAGAACAGACCGGAAAGAAAAGGTGCCGGGCGCCCCCACATCCTGGCCCCCGCCAGGCGCTCAGCCGCCACGGAGAGA
>PVJX010020429.1:0-33313 GCA_004027295.1 Dolichotis patagonum | reverse complement strand
TTGTTTTGTTTTGTTTAAGTTCAACACACATGAAGGTATGGACAGCTGTTTTTAGGAGAATGAGAGACACTATGACAGCCATTCTCAGCTTCCCTATTGTCTGGTCTTGAAGACCTGAAATGCCCTCCTCGTCCTGCTCAGATCAATTCCATACTATGTTGTTTCATGTGAAATCCCTGTATGTGACAATATGGACAACTATTTGGAAGAAAACAAGAGTCAATATGATAGAGAGTGAATATCTCCAATTGTCTAGTTTTGGAATTTATGTCCCTTACATTGCTTTCTTGTGATCCTCTTTGTTCTCTTTTGTTGTGTTTAATTTTACCCTTTTGATGTAATTGAATGTATATTTGAGTGGGTAAGATGGATGACCATATTGCTGTTTTTTTGTCAGATCGTGGAATAGAACTGTTAACAGACTCACTGTTTGAATGTCTACTTTACATGTTTTAACTTTGTAATTTGAACAACTATTTCCAAGAATTCAGTATGTAATTTGTCAAGCAATAATCTCTTAGGTTTTTTTGTTGTTGTTCTTTTTCTTTTTTCCTTGGAATTCTGTATTGTTGCTACCCTTTATTCTGTTTTGTTTTCTTTCTTCTCTTTAAATAAAATTTAAAAATTTTTTATAAAAAAACCCAAAGATTCTTATTTAGGCTTCATGGGAAAGCTAGTCCTGAGACACCATGGAGTGGACCAGCCATGGGGTATATCTCAGTTACTTTCCTCTCATTGCTGAGACAAAATGCTCAGCTCCTCAAATGAAAGGAGGAAAGGTTTATTTAGCTCACGGTTTGTGGAGGTTTCAGTCCATGATCCGCTGGCTCCAAGAAAGGGTGGCCTGGCAAAGAGGAGACTGTTCATGGTGGAAGACAGAGAAAACAACAAAAGACCTTAACAACATGTTTCTTACCAATTTATCTTATCCAGAGTACACAGATGAGGGTAGTGGACCAATCAGTGGACTGTTTTAGTAATCACACACTCTAGATCCGGCCAGCTCTGAAAAAGCCCTATTACCACATGAAGCTTTGTGGGGGCATCTAGACACAAACCATAAGAGCATGGCACCCAAGGAAGAGGCCTCCTGAAATCATGCACATCCTTGGGTAACAAACACTTCAGATAAAAGGAGATCCTCTAAACTACTCTTTTAATGCTTCCCCCATCTCCGTTATTCTCAGAATCAAAGGGCATGAACTCTGCAGATGAAAGAAAAGAGTTTCTGAGTTACTTATGTCTATTACAGGTCCCTAGATATAAAGATTTGGGGTGATTTTCTTTTAGTAAAGCCCAACTACCATGTGCGATTTTTTTCCTACCTTTCTGATCTACTAACAAATGTTTGGATAACTGTGTGTCAGACACAGGGGTGCTGGGCCTGGACATGACAGCAATGGGACTGGCAATGTCGCTTGATCTTGGGGGAGATTTCTACCTGACTGGCAGACACGTCCAGCCCAGTCATGACAGAAAATGGGACAGATGCCCACGCAACATGAATCCTCAGCCACCCCTTGTTTTTCTTTCTTTTTCACTTTTCAAAAGCTAAAAGTAGAGATCACAGAGCTCTGTGCTGCACCTTACTGGAGTGTGGGTAACTCAGTATTTATCTCTGAAATACGACCTTTAGGTTGTATTTTATAAAATCAGTACTGTTTAGAAATGGAGGATTTAAAAATGAAAAAAGATGATGTTTCCTTTGCAATTAAGCTTGAACTCAGTAGAAAACAGAAAAGTGGGGAGGTGTAGCCTCCAAATAGAATTTTAAATTTTAACACAAAATTCCAGTTTGTTTCGTAAGATAGTTGAAAAAAATGGACAGAAACCCTATGTGTCCAGATTATTATGCCCTTATACAATGGTCCAAAATTATGTGCAACTTGTACACTCTGTTATGCCCATGTGCCAACAGAAGCAGTCCAAACAGAACCAGACCTTGTAGAAGATGAGCTCTTGAGAGCCCAAAGGAAGTCACCCCAAATGCCTGGAGCATGAGTGTTGGAAACAATAGAGGCTCCAGAGGCCCCCCAAAGGCTCTGACAGAGTTCAGCTGCTTTCTCCCCCCATCCCCTCCCAGGGTCATTTCCCTCCCTACATCTTATCAAATCTCTGTCCCCTGCTACCTAAGGAATCCAGGCTTTCTGGCATAATAAGGAGCAGCACCAGCTGACTGTGTCAAAACCTCCTAATATGCATTTATTTGAGGAGACTTGGAATGCGGGACGTGGTGTTATGAGAATTCATGCTCCCTTCTCCTTTAATGATCTGGCCCAATGTAAACAAAAATTGGAACAAATTTAAAATAGAAGGAAAGCTGGGTATGGTGGCACAAGCATGTAATCCCAGCACTCACACTCGGGAGGCTGAGCCAGGAGGATCACCACGAGTTTAAAGCCAGCCTGGGCAACATAAGTGACTTTAAGGCCAGCCAGTAGTACATATTGAGACCCTGAATAAAAAAAAAAAGAAGAACGAGGAGGAGGAGAAGGAGGAGGAGGGGGAGGGGGAGGGGGAGGAGGAGGAGAAGGTGGAGGAGGTGAAGAAGGAGGTAGAGGAGGAGAAGAAAGAAAGAAAGAGAGAAAGAGAAAGAAGAAAGAAAGAAAGAAAGAAAGAAAGAAAGAAAGAAAGAAAGAAAGGCTTAATTTTCTCTACATTTTTCTAAATGTGGGTTAAGAATAAAAAGACAAGACCTCAAACTTGGTGTTATAAAGGAAACATAAACAAAGATCCCATCTAGCAATCTACAGCCCTTTTCTCTCTGTCCCCTTTCTGACGTTTTAGTTATAAGTTCATCATGTTAACTAACATGGGAAAAGAAGTGTTTAGAGTAGCTTGCAGTATTAAAGGAAAAACTGTTGTAATTTACAGTACTAAAGGCTCTAGTTAATACATCCAAGGGAGAATTCGCACTAATCTATAGTTATAAAGCTAAGAAAAAGATTACAATAATTTAAAATTGCCAATATATCTAAAACTATACTTTGATTTATTGCAATTGTTATATGTGTCCTGTCGGTTTTCTTGTCCACTTGTCTGCCTGCTAATCTGTTTTTAATAATTAGTTAAAATATCTGCAGCTGTTAATTTAAAAAATGTTTGGAGCTCTTAAAATTTTTATTTTTTATTTTTATTTTTACCCTTAAAGACTTCAGGTACTCTTAGGGCCATCAAAAAAATGGCAATACAGATATTCAAAAGTTATCAACCTCACTTAAAAAATTAAACAGTAAAATTTTCAGGGCTCAACACTTACAAAAATCTTGCAAATAAGAACCATAAAACTTGATAACATAAAGGTTATATGATTTAGGTTAATATGTATGTTTTTGTGTCTTAACTTTCATGATACTAGCCCAAATAATTCTGTTTGCATGGCTTAACAGTGCGCTCATTTAAGTTGGGTGATGAGCTAAAAGCAAATATATGTTTAATGTTGGCGACATATTTTTGTTCAGATTGTTAGCCAATCAAGACTATATTTGTCTTGAAATTTTTTCAATTTTTTATTAGCACATGTTTGTAGTACATAATGATCTTATCATAAAATCAGTCCAGTGATTTCAAAACACTGAAACAAAATTGAATTTGACCCAAATATTCCCTTTGTGAATATCTTCCCCCAAAGGATTAAAAGCATCATATTAAAGTGATACATTTACGGCAGCAAAATTCCTAACAGCTAAATCTTGGAAGTAGCCTCTGTGTCCATCAGTAGATGAATGGATAAGGAAAAGGTGGCATTATAGAATGGTATACTATTTTGCCAGAAAGAGGGATAAACAAGTCATTTGTAGAAAAAAATGGGTGCGTATTGACACCATAATGTTAAGTGAAATAAATCAGATGCACAAGCTGAAATATTACATGGTTTCTCTTGTATAGAAACACAAAAGATAAATAAAAATCAAAATAAAAGACAGATAATAGGAAGTCAGGAGATAAACCTTTTGCAAAGAGAAAGAGGACAGAAAATTGAAAACTTTTTAAAAATACAACGTCCGTTGTTTTCTGTGTACAGAAACTGAGGAGTTATTCTTTGGTCAAAGATGTTAAAATGTTAACCACGCTATGCTCTGGTTCTCATAAATAACATAAAATAGTTGTAAAATGACTAAATGTGCACACAAATGAGATTCATGCTTATAAATCTTTACACCAGCATCTGAGCAATCAATTGCTAAATATAAATTCAAGTGTTCTTGGCTTCTTAAAGTTTATGAAACGTTTATATATTTTAGTCTATTAAATGAGTTTTCACAAATAATTAATATATATGAAGGTTTAAGATTGATTTTTTTAAAAGTTTACCAAGAGTTACATTTCTCATACACTTCTCTATTAAAATAATAGTTAAAAATTTTTCTTTCCGAGTGGGTACATTTGGGCCTGAAAAGCTACCAGACAAAACTCTGCTCCGTGGTGAGAAAAGCAGCAGCAGTAATCAATTTGCTTCAGTTTTCTCTGCTGATGGGTGACTTCTCTGATTTTCTCCATAGTCTTGTGGTGTTCTGCCCCAACACATATTATTAAAAATTATTATTATATATAATTTAGTTAGCTATAATTAGAAAGTTAAGGGCTTTCTCTATCTAACGGTTTTCTTAAGATACTAAACGCTCATGGTTAAGCTTACAAAAGTTAGCTCAAAAACAAAGTTTCTTTGGCTTTTATCAACATAATTTCTTGTGTTTTCCATTGCTTGTTTTTGATTACTTAGGAAACAGAGCTTTAGGAGTTAAAGTTTATTGAAATGTTGGCTTGCCGTAAAATGATAACCAATTTATAACTGACTAAATGAACAACTATTATCTTAAATTACAGCACCACTGTTTCCTAATAATACAGGAGGCAGGGTGTGGTAAAGCTGACTGGAGCCGTGGGTGGGATTTGTCCATTGCAAGATCCAAGGCTAGCACTGGGTGATTCTCAGGACCTGTGTGAAGAACTTCTCACAGACTCCCAGAGACACGGATGGCATAAAGGAGACCCGAGGATGTGAGGAGCCCGCTATCTTGACTCCTCATGTTAGCCCACTCTTTCATCTGAACCCAGAATGCTCTTTTATTTTTTGCTTTTAGCATTTCTTTTGTTTGTCTTTCCCTAGCCCTTTTATCCCTCATTTTAAAAATAAATGTTTGGCAATTATATTAGCTTGTCACATCCAATTCTTTATTCAAGGCAAGAAGGACCTGAAATAATTTCAATTGGCAAACCATCTCGAAAGGAACTACCCAGCAACACTGATGCTAATGCTGACCATGATTAATAAAAGAAGTAGCTATTCTCTGGTCCTACTGTGTATTTTCAAATGTCTGATACCCAGCTGAGACTATGATAGTTAAGTTTAAAACCTACTGCTCGTGCTCGCTTTGGCAGCACATACACTAAAACCTACCGCCCCTTTAATATTGATGTAACTGACCTTCCAAGTGTTCAACATCCAAAGCTTGGAAACCAAAGCCAAGTAAGGTAACTAACCTAAAATAATAGCCCATATTTGGAACTTTTCCTCTTCAGGAAAAAGGATCCTACAACTTTGGACCTCATAGGGCAAGAGACATTCAATGTGCATTACACTAAAAGGAGTGCCGCTACTGAGGGATGACCCCAAGCTTCCAAGCCAGATGGCCCAGCCAGATCATGTCCCAAACGGCGCAACTGGTGGAGAAAGAAATGACAGGTGCTAAGACGCTCTGCACGATTCCAAACTTACCCATGGGAAACCTCAAGTAATCTTGACAAGTATACATAGAGAGATAGGTTAATTTTGACTAACACAGGTCTTTGACTTGGTTTTAAATACCCAACAGGAAAGTATAACCAAAAAAGAATATTAATGACATTAAACAAAAAGCTAGACTAGATGTAAGAAAGGGATCAATTGGCATTGTACCAACCCTTATTGCACTTACAACATTTTAGTCTTGATTCATAAAAGGTTATGATCCCCAGTCCAGATTAGCCCTCCCAGAAACGTGTCTTTCAGACTATCTGTCTGTACGCCTATTGTGTTATCTTAGTGTACTTTTAAGCACTCCTCTGCTTTACAAAATGATGATATAAATATGCTAGCTGCTAAACATTACTTTTGTGGTGTAGACTTTCTGTTATCTAATTCAGACTTTGCATGTTTGTATTATCTGCAGCCAGTCATTACAAAAAGTCTTCAGGTCCACAAAACGGAGCCCTGTAGTACATAATTCAATGGAACTATAGGCATCCTTCTTTAATATATTCCGTTCTCATTGTTATAATTAAATTTTTTAAAAAATAGATTTCTTTATAAGACAGAGAAGTGTCTGCCTTCTGTTAAATTCCACCTGTTATAGTTGGGTAAACGCCACAAAATGAATAGAGGTTAATATTAATGAAGGGTTCATGTCAAATGCTGTTTTCTACTTTTAACCAATGGCCCCTGCTCATTTAGCATGATTATAAAGTAAAGCTTAAGCATCAATGACTTGCTAGTATCCTTGTCTTCTTTTCCAGATTATCAAAAGATGATGGTTCATCAAACAAGAAACCCTATCTTCCTTTAGATCGTCAAGTTGAGACTTCCAATGCATGTCTGGGCAAAATCAATCCCACTCTCAGCCTGAAGTAGTTAAAAGAATGTGGACCAACACCCTCCTGTACCTTTTATGAAGAAGGGACTGAAGCCTTGGAGGTAGAAATGATGTAATATAGAAGAAATAAAATAGGTAGAAAAAAACCCAAGGTAAATCCTAACTAAAATATTGCACTTTACAGAAGAACGCAACTTTTGAGGCCCAGTCAAAATTATCCAGACTGATCCTATCAGCATTCCTTTGGATAATTTAGGCTCATTTTCTGACCAACTCATCACACCAAAAGTTCCCTGGGAATACTGTAAGTGCATAAATTAACTTCATTGAGAAAGTAGAGAGCAGGAACCTGATCCAAGATAAAGGAATAGACTGAATTCAAAGAATGCTTAAATTATCCATCTTCATTTTGTTAAATGGAGCACATACCTGTAATACGGACCAGTTTTCTTCTAGGAGCTGCAGAGCAATTTTCCCAGGGTTCCTCCTACTGCAAGAGAAGTATACATGTTCCAAGGTCCGGGAAACAACATGCTTCTCTCTCTTGAGGGCCATACTCTGTGTCTTTATGTAGTGTCAAATTTCCGCCTAATCAATCCCTTTAAGCCTTTTAACGACACATACTGAAAATTCTTTTTCCATGACAGGAATCACCAAATCTGCAAACTTACTTTGTAGTTAACATAGGTTAGGTTTCTGATGTTGGTTTCAGGAACCTCTTGAGACACTATCTGGTGATACATTGGTGTCTTGCCTACCATCTGCTCCTGTAGACAGATGTCACCTTCCCTCTGCTGGGGCCACCTTCTCCTAGTCTTTAGCAGCAGGTATCAGGGAAGCCCACTCTGGTCTGGGCTGTATCTCTGGGTCCTTCCTGTCTTAAAGATCACATGTACCTTCATGGAATCCCTCCTGGGGAAAAGTACTGAGAAACCATCTGAGTCCAGGAGCTTAGCACGTCCAGCGGCAATGCCCGGAAGTCAGTCCTCTGTTGCAACTAGGCAGCTGGCCATAGGATGGGATGGAGCCTGGCTCAGCTAGGAGAAACACGCTGGCCCAGCTGCTGGCAGGAGGGAGACCTGCTGTGAGTGGTGACTTTTCACCACTAGCACCCCATATCCAAGTAAGCTGACCCTAAATAGTAACAAAAAACCAACAACAAGGGCAACACCCCCAATTCACACACAGGGCTGAACCACAGAGAAAAAGACACCAGCTCAGGGGAACTTGTCTTTCCGCATTTTGAACAAGGGTCCCACTTTCCATTTTGCACAGGGTCTATGTGTTACGCCTAAGCATCTCTACATTCTAGCAGCTCCCTCTGCAGGAGTGACTCAAGGAAACTAGGAAATCTAAGCATTGGAGCTTTTTCAGCACCGAGGTTGCTCCTGACGTGGTCGGAGGAATCTGTCCACCATCACTGCCCGCCCCTTCCGCCCCTTTCCTGTGTTCTGTGTACCTTGCCTTTGCCCCTGCAAGCTCTTTTGGAAATGCCAGTCTGTGACCCCATCTCAACCTGGCCACCACCCTGGATCCTGCTTCTCCTTTGTGACCTGCTCAACCCCTCCCCCCACCGCACCCCTAAAGCCACAAACTCCCCAAACGATGCTCTCTTCCTCTCTTCTGTCCAAACTCCTGTATCACTCCCTACTATTGGGGATTTATCAGTTCTGTCTTCAGAGATCTGCTATGCTTTTTAAGAATCACTTTAAGGTCCAGGCATGGTGGCGCACACCTGTGATTCCAGCACTTGGGAGGCTGAGGCAGGATGATTATCACAAATTTGAGCCCAGCCCAAACTACATAGTAAGACCCTGTTTCAAAAGAAAACAACCAAACAAAAAGTCTTTTTCAGGATACTTTAAAGTCTTTGAGGGTAGTTTTGGGTCTTAGAGCTCTTCAAGTTCTGGATTCTGAGTGTCTGCTCAGCACCTGCATAGCATGAACGGCTACTGATGACTAGGCCCAGTTCAGAGGCCAGTCTGGGTGGGCAAACAGTCAGTCCATGCAAAGGCACAGAGTGGGCATGAGTGTAAAGAGTGAGGGGGTAAAGGAAGGACCTGGAACCCCAAGGAAGTGGCTTCCTGGCAAGAGCTAGAGGGGGAGTGGCAGCATTTCAAAAAGTCACATTTCACTTCATCTAAACAGCCCTGTTGTAATGTTCTTTGAATCCTGAACACAATTTCCCCTTCCCAAGCTGGGAGCCTCAGGTGCTGTTTGCACGCATCCATCACCCTAATTGTATCTCCCTGCCCACTGGAAAATGCGATTTGCAAATGTGGCCTGTGGCTGCCATGCCTGAGTCTCATGACAGCCTGTTATGCAGACGACACAGGCAATGAGGAGGAAGGAGCAGCTTTCCCCACCTTGCTGACTTTTGTCTGGAGATCCAAGACCCATCCCTTACCAAGGGCTTTTGTGCTTCTGGTTTACAATAATACTTTGGGCAAGCGTTCAGTTTTCTCTTTGTGATTCAGTCAGATAGAGATGAGCTGAGTTCGGTGTGCAAGAAAGGGAAGAGGATTTGTGATTTTCTTTACACAAGCTCTTAGCCAAAGCCTATGTCTCATTTGTGTGATGTATCACTCCACGAGGTTACCACCTACCCCGGCACAGAGAAGCTCATTCAGGGAAATCACAAGGACCAGACTCTTTTTATATACTACAAAATAGCTTCATAGTTTGAGTTTCCCGGGTCCTTTCAATTTCTGAGGGATGAGTGAGCCCAGAAACTTCCTGACATTCCCAAACATCAGAATATTGCCTGACCTGGGTGGTCCGTGATCCAAAGGCAGAACACCTTTGAAAGTGCTTCCTGCATTCTCCTCCATGTGGCATTCCAGACTTTCTTTTGACAGTTTTATTTTGGGGAGCCCTTTAGATGCTTTTATTTTCAGTTGACCATTTTGCTCACCTGCCTTGATATTTCACTGTTATCTCAGCAGATCAAGAACTGGTGGCCAAAAGAATTCTGAGCTTGAAAGTCAATGACATCTTTAACAAAAGTACATTAAAATCCACCTGAAGGCTAATTTTACTTCTAACTTAAATCAATGGAAACACATTTACACTGTTAACAAACAAACAAAAAAAAAGGATCAAAAAGATTGTTCTTTTTTATAAAAATACATGTAATCAAGTGATCCTGAGGTCCAAATATATTCAAAACCTGCGAATACAAGGTTATCTTTATAACAAAGCAGATGGCTACCGATTCCTTTAGCTTTTATTATAAACTCCATTTTGTCTAGATAGAAACTACTAAGGATTTGTCTATTAGGAAATACGAATGCTGGGGTGGTTTTGTCTTAGTTTCATATGTGATTGCTATGTGAGAAAAGTTCTAGATATTTCTTTTATTCCAAGAAAGACAGCCTATCATCAGCTTCTAACTAAATCAAGATTGCTAAATAATATTATTTCTTTACTGCCTTAATAAATCCCTTCTCCTATCTCAGAGACCATAAAAACAAAAAGTAAAATTGTTTCCTCAAATTATCTATAACTCTGTCATCTTCTTGAAATCCTTAATCAATTCCTTTCCTGAAATCTCCCTGTAATTAAGGTGTGTGCTATCTACTTCTTATTCATTCATTCACATTCTCTCTACAAATTCTCATTTCTCCATTCCAATTTTGGCTTTGCAAGCAAGCCTGGTATTTATTTCTGGGACTGATCGATGTCTCTCAGTTTAATCCTCAAATAATTATATTCAAACATCCAAAGAGCACAAATGTAGCAGCCTGACTATTTAACTCAAATTCTAAATCACTAGTTATTCATGCTAATGGTTATAATGAGTTTTAAAAGCATATATTATCATTATTTAACATGCCAGAAGAGAAACACAGCATTTCGGTTCCTTGCTAAATTCCAACAATGGCTGGGATTGAAATCATACCCAACTCCTTGGGTTGACCTGTGCATACCACAGGGTTGCTGCCCTCCCCTTTTGTGCCTCTGGGCCTCTTTTCTCCTTAACTGTTATCTCTGGAAAAGAGTAAAGAGAAGACAGGACCAAATGAGCCATGGGTCTCCACTTTTCATATCTTGCCCACACACCTACACAGGTTCAGCTGGCAAGGTAACAAAGATGACTGAAAGGCTGTGACAGTAAGGCTACTACACATACTCCACACACGTGTGCGGGCATGCTCACATGCACAACACAGGCAGTATTACTGCTCTCTGTTCTCACACCCTTTTTGAATTGTCCCAGCTGTTTATGCTGCCGAGATTGAGGACCTGTATCAGTTTTTGCTGCAGTAAAGCAGCTCACTCAAGCAAGGAAAGACTGGAAGAGTTAACAGTTGTCTTTGTGCCCCTCCAGCAAAAGCAGACATACAATAGCCTGATTACCTGATTCTGCACCCTCCTTCTACTCTCACTCAATTACGCAACCTGAGCCGAGTCACTGCCAAACCCAAGTAAGCAGAACATAGCATGGATGAAGCCACAAATCCCGAAGGGTAGCTTGGATCGGGCGGTCAAGCCACACACAGGACTCATCGGGATCCCCAAAGGACTCCTGGGGATCCCAAAAGGACTCCTGATCTAACTCTGTTCCTCCAGTGCCTTCCTAGCCAGCACTCCTGCATTCTAACCTGGTAGAGACAAATCTCCAATTTTCCTTAACATTTCTGACTCATGTATTCCTTTACCTGCCATCTGTCCCACCTGCTGCTTCAGGAATTTCTCTCGCTTGTTTCCCAGAAGGAAGCAGAATAGGCTTTTGGAGATGCATCCTCTGTTACCATCTTCCTAAACTGCCAGTGGGTGGGGCAGTGACCGCGCCTGCTGCTCGGGAAGAATCTCCTGTCTGTCCAGTGTACTGAGGTGGACTCTGAGCAGTGGCTATAGTGGTGGCAAGCTACTTGGTAAAGAGGACCTGCGAGGATTGTCTGGCTGTCTGACCACATAAGGTGTCCCCTCAGTCCAACTCGAAATGGAACTGAGAGGTAAACTGCATAAACCCTCCGGCTTCACTTGCTTTCGGTGTACTGCAAAAATCAGTGATTCGGTGAGGTTACATAGCTGAGGCCTCCCACCAGTTTCGCTGTGGGTGACGTGTTGGGTCATACTGATCAGGGACCTGATGGATTTTTAGGTTGAAAACACCTACTTTTCACTTGGGCCTGCACAGATCTCATGGGTGATCATCCAAGCTGGAACCACACTCTCACACCAGCCTAACGCTGTCATTTTCTGAACATGTCTCCTACAAAAAGCCAGGAAGACCAAGTACCCATCCAGACACCACTGATGCCTTCAAGTTCAATCATTTTTCCCCACTAAGTATGGTAGCAAAAGCCTATAATCCCAGCACAAAGAAGGTCTGGGCGACATAGTGCGCCTAGAGGTCAGCCTAGACTATATAGCAAGTTCAAGTGAGATCCTGTCTCAAACAAAAAGAAAAACAAAAATGAAATGAAATGAAAGCCAATTCAATTAAGGGGTATTCAGCCTTTTCCTTTCATAGCAGTTGTCTTCTAAAGCATGTTAGCTCAACTGAACACCATAAAGGAAATTGTTACTCATTTGGGGTCAGGGAAGGGAACTGCTTGCTTCACCAAGATGATCCGGGCCTTGTCTTCAGTGCTAGAAGGCTTTGGGCACAGTCTTTGACTGTTTGCAGTGTCATTCCTAAAGTATTCTCTCAGCGCCATTTGGCTTTTGTTCATTCGTTGCTGTTCCGGGGGTCTCACACACCAGGCAAGCCCCTATCCTGGAGCCATACTCCAGCCCTTAAGTGTTCCATTAGAAGCTAAGTTTGGTATTCAGGGGAGCAGATTTCCCTTCCCTTCCTGCAAAGCTCAGGCATCCCCAAAGCTGGAAAGGATAAAAAGACTCCCTAACTGCCAAGAGTAAATGACTCTGTCCCCAAAAGCTGTAGCAAAAATTACGAAGGAAATAGCTGGTTAAGATCACCCAGTGCAAACAACAACGGTCATTTGAAGTATAAGTGTCATGCTTTTTATGTTACAAAAGAAATAGACAAATTAGTAGAGGCCTTAGGCCCAGAGAAATTAGTTTGGAAATCCAAAAAGAAAGTATGACAAATCAGTTTAAAGATTTAACAAAAATTGGCTTTTTTATCCAAAGCACAAGTCTTGCATTTCATTGAACTTCTTAGAATATCCTAAAATACTCCATTATGAATAGAGTGGAAACTTGATGAACTATTTCTTTTGGCTTGTTTGCAAGAAAGCAATAATGTTGCCTTTTTCCTGGTCATTATCAAGATTCTTATTATCGTAACATTGCATGAACCTATATTATCTTTAATTTTGTTTTTGCAAACTGATAGTCCTCAGAAATCTCTTTTTTCCACTTAGTGAATTACGTTTTCAGTCTCCCCTTGGTATGCTCTCAACTTCCAGGGAAAAGGAGGTGAGAAACTCATAGGAGATTGACAAGAACATATGTTAAAAGTCAGCAAAGAGGCCCAATAAAGCCCTGATAAATCTATAATCATTATTTGCTTAAATTTCACAAGCAGCATTCTCATTCACAATTGGCCCCTACATATTTATAATTAATAAGGGAATTCAGAATTATTGGGCAGATTAGTGGGCATTCTCTCTCCTCTGGTCACCCAGCATTGCAGAGCATCTACATAATAAACTCTGGTGTGTCTTCTAGAGAGAAGGGTTTGGCCCAAAGTGGCTTCATGGATTTACTCTAATACAGCAACCCTGGGCTAAGGGTGTAACTCAGTGGTAGAGCACTTAACCTAGCAGACATGAAGCCCCAGATTCCATCCACAAACAGCAACACTGATTAGTCAACAAACCTGTACTGTTCTCACATAGTCCTTAGGGTCCGGGCTCCAGCCACTCTCTCCTCACCGCCTGCTGCTCAAGGGACGTCACGCACAGGGTAAGGTGGGGGCTTCTGATTGAACAAAAGGACAGCATTGATGAAGACCAAAACAGAGTTCAAGAATTCTAATCCCTCACAATCGCCGGTGATAGTGGCAGAAGAAGCAGAAGGAGAAGGCTTCACTTCAGAGAGACAAAAGCATCCTGAGGGAGAAGGAAGATAGGAAGCATAATAAAGTTAATGTAAAAACTGACCAACGCTGACTCTGCTGCCAAAGGAACAAGCAGGAAAGAAGCACACAGGGCATTCTGCCGGCCTGGAGGGAAAGAGCCAGAGCCCTCCACATCCTTCCCGGTTAATGCACAGCATTCCTCCTACTCCATCTCTCCCGCACCTAAGACGAATCTTTCACTTAAAGTGCATTTAGTTAAAACTAAAGGCACCTGTAGCAAAACTGAGGCAAAACAAAATTCTCCAGGGGTAACCATGACCTTACTGCTTTCTGCCAAAACAGCAGGGATCCTAGAATTTTAGAATTTCCTTCTGCACATGTGAGGTAGCCAAGAAACCGTGTGATGCGTTTCTAATTCTACAAGTAAGGAAGAGAGGAAATGTATTCAAAATGGCACAGCCACCCGTGGCCTCCACGTCTTCTGCCTCCTTCCACTACATGGCACTACCTCTCCAGGACTCAGATTTCTGAGGAATAATGAGGCTAATGGAATTAGGTAACTTGTAACCCAATTTCTCATTTCTCAATGAGATCAGGAAAGGAAATACAAGTCAGGGCGTGCGTGACAAGAAGATAGGGCAGCTCCAAGGAGCCCAAGGGTAGACAGGGCTAGACTGTACCCATTAGGGTGGCGACTACTGTCGGGGACTGGGCCATCTGGGAGGGGAGCAGAAAAGGCTGTGCACTGCAGCAGGTGTGCAGGGGTGGCTGCCCAGGCCAACGGCAACAGGTGGGACCCATCCGTTCGGGAGTGACGCCAAGGAGTGATCATGACTCTGCCTAGGTCAAAGGCTCTACGTCTCCCCAGTTGCAAAGGGTTCCTACTGCCTAGAAGCGTGGAAGACTGGCCTAATCTGGGGGGGGGGGTTCCACAGAGAAGCCAGTTCTCACAAGTGCTGATAAATGTGCCCCAACAACTACGAGCCTGGCTTGTAAGCACAAGGATTTGAAAATTCTACCAGACGTCACCTGAAGAGCCAATCCGAGTACGTTTAATTATTGAGAAGAAGGTGCATACATATTAACGGGGCATCTAAATTTAAGTCATGCAACTATTTAAAACTATTTTTAAATTTTTAAAAAAAGGAAAAAAGAAACTTAAAATCAGTACACATGCCACCCTATGGAACTCAAGTTCAGGAAACCCTCAGCCTTCCATGAGGACGGGGAATTGTCAGGATGCTCTGCTCTTTCTGCAGGTAAACAGCTCCGCACCGCCACCACCACTGCAGCTGCCTCTTGTCCAGCTCCCCACACTGGGCAGAAGGCAGCCACCTCTTCTTCGGTTGCCAAGTCCACCAGTCACAGAGCAGCCATTGCAAATTCCATTGCGCAGTCCTCAAGCCTGATACTGAATAGAGTACCCTGGAGAAGCAATGTGCTCCTTCCAGCTGCCTTCCAGAGCCCGCCTCTGACCCGAATGGATATGTCCAGGGATGGTTATGCCACAGACTCAGACGGAGGTGGGGGCTGAGCAGCCTCAGCAAAGAGGTGGCGGGAGAGCCCTGGGGCGTCTGCTCTCCATTCATTGGTGGAATTTAAGGCTGGGGACCTTGGACAGCTTCCAGGTCAAAACAACCATTTTGTAAATAAAGAACAAGAGACTCCAAGAAGTGGAATGCTTGCCTAGCTCATAAAACTTACAGACTGCACAGCCAGAATGAATCTGAAGTCCTGTTCTATCACTCATTCGCCAGACTCCTGTTAGCCACAATCTACCACTGCCCTGCCTAAAAGGCTCTTGGCCAGGGGTGGGAATAGGGCAGTTTTCAAGCCTCTCCGGAGTATAGAACATGTGGAGGAAAGAGCACACAAGGAAATACAAAAGTTTAACCCTGATCAGTGTGAAAAAAATTTATATACCATCATTGTCTTGTCACTGTTCGGTGACATTAATCAAGTCAAAAGATCAGCGCCTGGCATTGGGCACTGCAAAGAAAGATTGTACCCAAAATAAACTTTGACATCTGATAATTTCATCAATTAACATAGCTTCAGAGACACAGGACACCCTTAAAGAATCCTGAGAAGTGTTCTCAAAGTGCCCGTGATTCTGGCAGAATCCCCAAACTGGGCAATTGCACGCCTGCTGACACAATTTTACCCTAGATTTTTATTTTGTATAATTGGCATTAGCTGAACATTTGGACACAATAGCAGTACTGTCTCTTTCAAAGATCTTCGTATACAACTATGCTAGATATTTCTTTTTCAGACATGTGCAACTCCTCAGCTAAGATGCTGTCATCAAAAATGTAAAAGTCTATGAAAAATTAAAATGACTTTGGTTTGGCGGGGCCCTCAGCTGGAATAATATCATCGCATGTCTTCACGTCTCGTGTATGTATGGAATTGTACTTGTGGGATTTATTTTCTTCTCTTCTCTTCTTATTGCTCAAGCTATGTCAGTTGCAAAGTATCCAGCTGCCTTTCTTCCTAAAGAAGAGCTCCGCGTTTTCACACGCTGTTGTTCTCTGCTATTGTAACATGGCTCTTTCTCTAAACAAGTGACATTCCTACTGTTTCCTTCCCGTCCATGAAACACAAACTGATTTGGGAAAAAAAATCCAAAATAGCATCCTTCTATTTTTGCCATTTTATATGATTATAGCATGCTAGAAATGTCACTATAATTATAGCAACAAATTATTTCGACAATCCTCACAAGTGATGCTATTTATAGACCATAAGGAGAGTACAGAGAAGATGAATCCACCCTAGCAGAAAACCTGCTCATGGCTGGGTGTGAGCCTGGCCCAGCGTCACCAGGTATGGTGTGATTCAGTGTAAAAATGAGGCAGACCGCAAGTCTTCATTCACAAATGGGACACGAGGAAGAGAATAAATAAAGCATTTATGTGATTATGGCTTGGCATTTACTCTGCATTCTTAGTGTGTTAGGTACCATGTCGTGAATAAAAAATTACAATCACCGCTTACCTCTCCTTTAAGACTTAATGCTGGTCTCCCAACCAGAGAGCCCTGTGGGTTGAGAAAAGCAGATTGACAGGAGTAATGCTTAGGTCAGAGGGTGGGGTTAGGGTACACACACGTTCCTTATCTATGATCATTTGCAGACTACTAAGGCTGAGAAAATACAATCGATTACCATGTGCTCTACTTCTATTCATTTCAACCTAGCAGGGGAAAGGAGCTGGCTAGAATTGCTTGTTTATTATTGCTTTTCCCCCTTTTTACTTTTAGCCTCTTGTTTTATGGCTCTTATTCCATTTCATTTAACAAAGCTGTAAATTCAGGGATGAAATAAATTTCAGGGTGACTCTTTAACCCTCCATGAATTTGTAGAAATCGCAATTTAGCTGCAAAAATTCAGCGGAGAAATTTCGGCTCAGAATGGGCATCAGAGAGGAGAAAGACATCCCTTAACCAAAAGGAGTCCCTCAGTAAATCACAATGTGCCCTAGCATCTTTGTGTCTTTTGCAGACTGCTGACTGCAGCTCTCTTCCTGGGTCACTGTGCCGATGAGGGCTCAGAACTCACTCTGAGGGTGACAGTAAACAACTTTCATCTCTACCCTAGAATCTGACCAGGTCATTCCAGGCACACCCAGCAGGTGTGAACAGTGGCCACAATTCATGATGATGACAACTCTATGTTTGACTCTGTTTAACTAACAGAAACTATGTCCCCAAATTCCCTAACCTCTTTGTGGCTATCTGCTTTTGTGTCATTAAAATGTTTACCTGGCATATTTGAGATTCCGTCAAAGATTCTTTCCACTTCAGTAGTATTTTTCTGGTTTGCGTTATTGCCTTGTCTCTAAAGGACATCTGTTGAGAGTGGTCTGTCACTCCATGGTGGGAACAAATATCCAGAGTGGAGTTTAATACAGACCACAAAGAGGAAGTTCTAGCAACAATTGCTTGGCATCCAGAAAGTGGTCCGGGACCACAACTCTCTGGTAAATGGACAGTGCCTCCAAGGCAAAGGACAGAGATTTCAGTGGTTAATTGCTGGTAGCTTCTTCTGCTTCATGGGCAGAACTGACATAGAGAAGAAAAACAACAACAACAAACCACCCCAATAACATGCGTGCAGCACGGCCTGCGGCCGCAGCTCCATTTGGAATGAATAAACATGTGTTAATCATTAGAGTTTGAAACTGGTCCCAGAGTATGTTGCACTATGGCTACAGACATGGAAAATGAATCATTGCACAGACAATAGCCGTGCATGCTTAGATGGCAATGAAGCCACTCCTCAGAGAGTGGGGCTCAGGATGGGCTGGGGAGGGCAGCGTGATGTCACGGGTCGCATTCAAGGAAGGAGACGCATTTTCTTGAGAGACAGCAAGATGTTCCCTGGCATGAAATCTACCAGCTTTGTAAGGGAGCTCCAGATGGATGCCGAGAATAAGACACTAAGCACAGCAACAACATGCTAGTTGGACAGCTACCTGACAGCACTGGAAGACGCCTGTGAAAAGGGCCCCTTCATTAAGCTAATAATACACTGGCTTATGTGGTTTACTGAAGCCAAGGGCTAGGGATAATTTTACAAAGAGGAAAAAATTTAGCTGCCATGGTAACCTGGACAACGACAGATCTGGATGTGACAAGATTCCAGGCTGAATTACACAGAGTCACCATAAGCCCAGAAAGCAAAGTGGATTTAATTAGTCGGTTAAGACTGCAGCAAGAAAGGATGGCAACGTTTGTCCTTTATTCTCTTTCCAAACTATCAATGCGTCACTAGCCTGAGCGTTCCTAGAAAAAGAGCATTTTTAGCTAAACACATGATTGTAAAATGATGCTGCACATGGGAAATCCCCAAATTTAAATTCCCTCAAAATTGCATGTCCAAATTAGCCATGACTACTTGAAGGATGCGTGGAGAACAGGCTTCATTTTATGTCATTTCCAAACACTGTGTCTTCCAACGTTTCTCCCCATAGCCACAGATGCCAAGATTAGCACCTTCTAATTTTAACAGGCTATTAAGATAACTTTAGCCACAGAAAACCTTCCTTGATTTATTAATCAAAATATATTTGGTAAGTACATATGGCATTTAATATATTAAATAAAGCAACTTTATATTAAATAAAGCAACTCTCAACAGAGCAGATTCCTGTGGACTGGGATTTCACTGTCGATGATGATAGCATGCATGTGACCACAGACATCTGTGCAGACACCTTATGGCCACTGAAAACTTCTCCACAGTGGAAGGACTCATAGGGATGTCACCTGTGAATCTTGTCTTTCCTAAGTCTCATCTCCTCGATACTTTGGCTGTGTTTGAGATTACTGTCACCATTGTCTTTGCCTTAGTTATTTTCTCTCATTGATGAGACAAGATACCCAGCATTCACAGTTAAAGGGTTTGTTTGGCTCACAGTGTGGAGGTTTGAGTCCATAACCAACTGGCTCCAAGGCAAGGAGGCATAGCAGACAGCAAAGGAGAGGAAAAGCAGTCCTGTCAGGAGAAGATAGCAAAGAAACTAGGGACATGAGCATTGTCTCTGCCCCTCCATCTTAACCTCCATCTTAGACCATTCATAATCTAGCTCAGGCTCCTCTTGAAGACTTCTTCTTCATCCTCTCTCGTGTTATTTCAGGCACCTCATCTCACCTCCCTCCAATATGCCATTTGATATTTACATTTCCCAAAGTCAGGTCGTGTATCTAAAGCCAAGTACTTCTGCTTTCTTCCTCTCTTCCCTAGCATTCTATCAATGTTTTACCATTGCTCTACCACGTTCGGACCTGGACCTTCAGATGTAGTTATTTCTATGTCTCACACTCTCATCACTCACCAGGTCTTTTTGGTTTTCTCTTCAGATTGTCCCTCCATCTTATCCACATATTTCACTCTCGTCAGGATCAAATGAATTATAACTCTGCAAACAGACCACAGTCTCTCAGGTCTGGACTTCCTTTATTCAAACATCATTAGGTAATACGGCTTAGAAAATTAAAAGAGTTCACAATACATGGGTAAGGACTGTCAAGATCGAGAGAAACCTCACACACCTTAAGGCAGGAGGAAACATCTAGCTCTCAGGGCTAAAGCCGAGGACAGGAAAGTGCCAACTTGGTAGCATTTCTCGGTAGCCAGAAATGTGTCATCATGTCATTTCCATTGATGCCCAATTCTCTGTGTTTGTCCATCACCATGAAAATGTCTTCCCAGCCTGGATACCTGCCAGCCCTACTGTCTGTTATTTTAGCTATTACCTGACCCATTATGTGGGTCTCTTTCTTCCAACACTCAAAGGAATAAGAGATTGGACTAACTCACATGTTTAACCCCATGTTAAGCTTTGTGTGTTTTACATAGATACAGTTTTCTGGGCCACTGGCTGGGGTTGTCTTTGGGTGCTGGACCCTTAGACAATCAGCCATGGCCCCAAGAGGGGGAGGGTGTAAGTTAAATACTGCCATCGTTTTAGGAAACTCTGGATGGACATGGCCTTTAGCATGGGTCCTGGAGAGGCCAGGCAGTGGAATAATTCTTGTTAAAAGTACTGTTTCCTGGGACTTCCTTTCCCCACCTATTCCTCATGACACTACTCCTCCTCATTCTATGAAACCCAAAAGAGTCAGTCATTTGTTCCATATTTCATTCATTTTGCTCAGCATTCCCAACAAACAAACAAAACCAAGCCTCACTATGTGCTAGTGCTCTTTCTCGAACTCAAATCTCTGCACAGAAATCACTAAAGTGTGATTACTTATTTGCATGATTAGATCCTCTCTTGAACCTGGAGTTTCTTAAGGTTAGGTTTTGAACTTTATTTATTTCCTTATTTCCAGCTTTGATCACAGTGTCTGAGTAAGTGCTCAACAAACGTCTTGCTGACTGAATTGCTTTTAATATGGTAATTGATTAATTAATATTTATGAACGATGTCTTTTAAATCTGCCCCTTGCTTTAGAGAATTAATTGTATGTAATTTAAAGGGCAGAAATTGGAGTTAGAAACAATGAATTAGAAGCATGCATAAAAATATGAGTGAGCCTTAAAAATTCACAGTAAAAAATAAGAATCTAGTGTCTTTTCCATAAATTAAAGATATGTGCACTCAAAATAATAATGCTGATGATTAAAAAACACATGCAAAAATATTCAAATGTACATCAAACACACTAAAATTGTTCACCATGGGAAGAGAATATGTGGATTTTTCTTCTGGCCCTGGAGATTGAAGATGTTTGGATGTTGTTTTATGGTGAAACTGGTCTCCCTCGGGTGCCTAGCTTGCCTTGAACTTGCGGTCCTCCTACCACAGCTCCGAAGAAGTCAAGATCGCAGGTGTGCTCTCATATAGGGACTTCTCTTAAAGGCCAATAATAAAGAAGGATAATAAGAAAAGCATTTTGCACAGATTAAAGAGGATAATGTGCCTTGAACTAAAGACAGTGGTTAGCTCTTCTGTTTTTGACTGAAAAATAAAAAACAAAGAAAGAGATGGGTTATAAAATGATAGAGATTTAGATTCATATCTTTTTACTTGTTAGTGAGTTGATCCTGGGAAATTTATTTAAATCTTCTTGTATCTTAGTTCCATTTAGTTTATAAAATTGAGATATTAATAGCAACCTCATAGGGTTGTCATAAATTATGTTGCAAAATATATACAGAACTCACCTCCCCCTATAATGCAAGTATTGTCTGTCAGGTCTCTGACCTAGACCCTCATACAACTAGGAGAGGAAAAATCCCCCGAATAGATCTGTTACTCACACCCAGGGGAGCATGGCCTTCAACAGGAAGCCAGTACCTGTCTGCCACAGCTCGACCTGCAGAGAGCTGGTTCCCCCAAAAACCATGAGACACGCTGTGCCTGCCAGCATCCCCTGTACCCAACACTGCCCTGTCACCCGACCCAATGTTTTGCACCCCACTCAGCAATACCTTCCTCCCTTACCTAAACTCCCCTGTAAATATGCCCTCAAACCTTGCTCAGGGCCAATAGTCTTTTTGCCCTTGGCCCAACCACAGCCAGTCAGCAATAAAGTCCTGGAACATTGCTTCAACTTTGCCTGCCTCAGAGGTCTCGGTTGTGCCTCAGTTTCCCTAACATTGTCCATAATACATAGAAATGGATTGCAACCGATTCCCTTCTTGTACTTGCTATGGATCTTTTTTCCCAGTTCATATATACCTACTATTAAATCAGACTTTCAAAGATTTCATGCTCCTGCTCAAACGCCTTCTGTTGTACCCTACTTCCTGTATTATTTACCTCTCAGTTTACTGAGAATTTTGAGGTGGTGTGGGATGACGTGGTTGAGATCACTAGCGTGAGAACAGGGAATGATTGTCCTTATGCCACAAGGCTAACCTGCAGCCGTGGCTACTGGAAAACCTACCCCTCTTCTACAAGGGAAGGAGTGGCCTTACCTGTCCCTTGATGTGCTAGTCAATCCTTAGTGATTCAAAACCCTATCAACTATGTTTCATCAATGGTTGGCCCTAGACAAACTGATTTTGCTATTTTTCTTTCTGTAGGAGTCTTGGCATTTCATCAATCTATCAGTTTACTGGAAAAATTCCATATCTCTTTGTCCCCTATTTCAATATTATACATTCTTGGGTACTAGGTAGAATTCCATCCTGTTGCATAAAACTTCCTTAGATTATCCCAGTTTTTAAATAATTTTCCCTTATAAGATAACCATACTTACTTGGCATTATCTACTATCTTTTCATAAACTGAGTCATGTACTCTACCTGAATTATATTGACATTGAATATAGAGTGTTTTATCTTCATGGTATATCTGGGCCTAGGTAGTGACTTGTGTATAGTAAACCTGAAGAAAAAAAAAGATCATTTAATGAAGACATTCAGTCAATAGCTTACAATAATGTCATGTTCAGATAAGTTAATTGAGAACTAAAATATCAATTTTTTTCAATCAGGCAGGAGTGGGCAGGCAAAGAAATTAGCTACTATATCTGGGAGCCATTGAATGAAGGAGTCAAATTTGTTATTTTGAGTTTTTAATTCCCCTCTCTGTCTTTTTCCTTATCTGTACAAGATTATGGATATATTATTTTGAGATATATAGCCCTGTTTCATTGTTTGTAAACTGAAAATATTCACCAAGACCCTTCTTCAAATGAAATCTCAGTGTGGAAACTCAATCACCAGCACAGAAAAAACATGGCTACTGTGACTGACACTTAGGGGGAGCTGAGACCCCATCTTTTTGCCCATCCTCCAATCCCCAAGGTTTTTGAAGCTGAGTTTGAAAACCCCAGGATGAAATAGCCCCCAAACTCTCAACTGTCTTGCAGGAGACTGAACCCTGTCTCTCTCTCCTCTTGACCGACCTTTCCACAAGCTGGCGTCCAGGGCGGTATAAATTAGATAGCTGTTTGAAGAGGTCGCTGCCTCAGTACCCTCCAAAGAGTCCATGAAGCTCACTGTGGCCCTGGTTTGCCAACAGGAAGGCACAGTGACATTCTTCATATTTAGCTGGCAACGATTACCACTACTTTGCAACACTGTTGAGAGAGAATTGTCCTCGTTTTACGGGAAGATTAGGAAATGGAAGCTCATAGGAGCTAAGTAAGCACCTCACATCAGGCAAAACCAGGGATAACAGAGGAATGATTCCAGTTACAGACTTTTTTTACTCCAAAGTCCATGATATTTTCAAAGCACTGTGCTCCCTCGATCTGACTTGTGAAAGGGTGCCTGAAACAAAAGGTGACTTTGGAAAAATCTATTTCAAGTAACACAATGTATATTTCCTCCAGGATAACCCTACTCACATCTCTGAAGAGCTTATAGTGAACCTTATTCGATTCGCAGGAAAACCTGAGGTGTGGGCAGTGCTGCAGGTGTTGGAACAATAACCTGGTGTGGTTTGGAGGGGTGGTGTGTCCCCTAAAGGTCCCTGGTCCCTAAGGTGACACTACTGGAAGGTAGTGCAACGGTTTAGAGGTGGGGCTTAGCGGAAGGTCATTGGGCCACTTCAAAGGGATTGGGGGACCCTCCTTTTTGCTCAGTCTCTCTTTATCTTGGATCATGATATATGCAGTTGACTCTACCACGTCATTTCCCCACGATGTTTTGTATTTGCCAGAGGCCCAACATTACACTGAAACGCTAGAAATATGATCCAAAATAAATTGCTTTTTCTTTGTAAGTTAATTACTTCAGGCTATGTTGCTATAGTAATGTGAAGCTGACTACTACAGATCTTCTCCATGAACTTAGAAGGAAGATAGGTGTCACAGGGAGAGAAAGATACCCCAGTCGAATTTATCAAAAGCCAGGGCTGCTGCACCTGGGATGGGTAGATTCTATTCCCAGACCACTTCCCTGGTTTTTGAACTTTATCTCCCATTCTTGGTGACAACCTGACATGTATCCATGCTTGGTTTTCTAGTCACTTTTCCATAGATCTCAACTAACACTGACTCTGCTGGTAAGATCTGCACACGGCCCACATTCACATACTCACTATTTTCTGGTGTCAAACTCATGCACTTGTTTTTTATTTTGCCAGCTCGGGGCCCATCAATCATGAAGCAGGCTCCAATGATGCTGCTTACATTACTGAGATGAGGCAAAACCCTTCCACCAAGATCATCCAGACTGCAGCAAGTGCAATGCTCAAACTCCAAATCTCCTGAGTTACAAACTGGCCTGTCTCTATAGCCACCTGATGCTATTAAGGGCGTGCAGGTTATGTGAAGTTCGGTATTTTCCTCCTCAGGATGCTATTTGATTCTCATATAATCAAACACTGAAATCTTATATTTCAGGTCTTCAAAATCAATACGTACTGTGATAGAAATACAGCACGATGCTATCTTTTTAAAGAATTTTTATATGAGAAGTGGAAGGGACCAGCTATTAGCTTTTATTCATTTATTTGATCTCCTTATATTTCTTTTCATTTTCAAGTGCTTTTTCAGTTATTAATCATGCCCCCAAAAAGCGCTTTTCTTTTGCTTTCTTTCCTCTCTTTTCATGACCACCTCTGTGATCTTGAGGACGTTGATTCAGAAAGAATACCAGGCACAGAGAGGTCAAGGCTTTGGGGAACATCTTCAGTGTAGGCTGCTGAGTGGTTCACTCACTTTGTGTTATACTTTGGATTTAAAATGTTCCCCGAGGTCTGTATGTTAGAGACAGCAGTGAAGGGAGGGGATGGAAACTATGGGAGGTGGGATCTAACACAAAGAGGTTGGTCCAATGGGGAGTATGTGCTTAAAGAAGATTGTGGGATCCTCTCTCTCTTTTCTCTGGCTCCCTCACCCCATGCTTCCTGATCACCATGAGGTGACCAACGTGTCTGCTCCATCGCACATTCATGCCGTGATGTGGACCATGGACCGAAACCTCAGAAATCATAAGCCACAATAAACTTTCTGTCTTAGAAATTGTTTATCTCAAGTATTTTTCACAGTGATGGAAAACTGACTAACACACCCCAGTTCTAGAAGAGTTTGGACTAAAACTCAGACTCAGAACAGACACCAAAACTTTGGTCTATAACATATGTTCCATTCCAGTAAGTCTAGGTCTTTATCTAAGGGTTCACGTGTGGATTTAAAATTTCAAAGTAGGTTCTCTCTTAATACATCTCAACAAAAACTTTTTGATAACTTATTAGTAAAAGCAAAAGTAGCTAAACTTTATTTCATAATATTTGGATCCAAAATCATGAAATGAGTACCATTTAGAATTTCCATTACGCCAATTTAACATCAAACTGACCCAAAATATATTCATAACTCATCAAGTTAAATCTTTGCATTTTTACTTAGCAGGAGAATCAGGGATTAAAGAATGAAAAAAAAATTATTACACTTCTAAATGTCTAAAAATATTCACCACAGTTTGTTTTGCTTGGAAAAAAACCTTGATTTTCAGTTCATTCAAATCAGTGTAGGCACTGCAAATAAAATTTTAGAATGTAGACAGAAGGTCTGTGAAGCATAAATTATAGGAGTTTTTCTAATTGGTTTGCATGAAGGGCTTGCTAGATCATAAAAGTTTAATTCACCAAAACTCAGTTTAAAAAAAAAAAGTTAACGAACTTGGCTTGAGAATCACATTCATTCACTTAAGAAATTTTTCCTGGATGTCTAGAAAGTGCCAAGCACTGTGCTAGCCAACACGGAATAACGTGGATAGGTGATAGATGGTAGATAGATAGATAGAAAGATGTGAAAAAAGAAAAGAATGCTGAAGAATGATACCATCAATGACATTAAAAAGGCTGAGAAATCAACTTTCTGTAAACATTGATTACATGTTGAATTTCCTTTCTTTATTTTAGTTGTACATACCTTATTTATAAAACAAATATTTCTTTAGTGTTCAGGTAAAAATAAAGATAAAATGATGAATACACTGTAATTACTGTCCTCGAGGAGTTTATAATCTTGTGATCCTTCTGATACCTATGCAATGTTCAGGAAAAAGGGGAAGTCTCCAGTCCTCCCAAGGCACAGATAAATAGTTCTGAATCCAGGAACTGGGGAAATGCAAGAACTAGAAAACATCCAATTTACATTTTGTAGAAAAGAGATGAGAGATCCAGGGATATAGCTCAGTGGCACAGTGCCTGTCTGGCGAGCACAAAGTTCTGAGTTTGATTCCTGATTTTGTGTGTGTGTGTGTGTGTATATATATATATATATATATATATATATATAATTCAGAGGTTTATATATATAATTCATATATATATGATTGACAGATTGATTTCTGAAAATTAAGCTTAGCACACAAAAATAGTAAATAAACTTCATGGAGCTAATTTCAGTTGCTAGAGCAAAACCTGACTATGATTTGGACAGATGATCTGGACGAAAAGAAATCTATAAGAATATCCTCTATTATGCCAGGTGTGGTGGTGCATGCCTGTAATCCCAGCACTAGGGAGGCTGAGGCAGGAGGATTACCTTGAGTTCCAGATCTGTCTGGGCTATATAGTGAGACCCTGTCAAAGAAATTCAAAACAACAATAACAAAAAGCAAAGGATACCCTCTATTGGTACAATACTGGATGCTTATCTATATGGAGATCTGTGCATTCCTATTAGTTACAAGTTGATATTCATCTGTCTATAACAGGAGGTGACTATTTCCCAGAAAGAGGCTCATAGATGCAAGATTACATCTCAAGACAAGGACAGCAGGATCCCTACCCATCCCACCTGCCATTCCTCCACTGCCTCACACCTTGTACCCTGCAGTATCTGCCCCACTTAGCACAAAAAAGCAGCAAAATGGGGCCTTCAGAAGACGGCATCACTGTGAAAAGCGCCTCCCACAGCCAGTTCAGGCCCTCAAGACTGTGACCCTGAACTTTTTCTGCAGGCAGAATACAGATGAAATAGCAAACATAAGAGATGAGGTAAGTGAGACGCTGACATCCAGCTCTTGGGCACTAGCACTGTGCTGTAGTACAACACTGAAACTTCAGTACGGTGTTTGCCTTTCTATGCTTAACAGAAAACCAAGTCACAAAGAAACCTTTGAAAAAGCTGCATGACAAATTTTTTCATGTTAAGCAAAATTGACAGAACCGAAATAGAATCTATAACAAATTTCCCTCCTTCCAAACCTCTGAATTATTTTTAAAAAGATATCAGAAAGGCACAGAAATTGAAGCTGTAAAGGACTTGGGATGTAATATCCATAGCTGATTAATATTCTCCTGGGAATTCGCCACTGTGAGATATCCAAGGTACTGATGACTCTGAATTGAGAGGTAAGGGTTCTTCTTCCTTTGACACTAGCCCATATCCTTGACAATTTCTGCTTATGTAAGAAGCTATGCTACTCAGGTATCTTAAGCTAACTTTGCAAATATGATTATATGTTTGCCTCCAAGAGACATGGAAAAGTAACTTTAACAAAAACAAAACAAAATAGATTTAAATTTGAACTAAGAAACACATAAGGAAATCTTGCTATGCAAGAGTAAGATGACAATGGAGATTTCCTGTTCCCTTCTTTTTCAAAGGTATACTAGGTTTTGAATACCTAGTATACCTTTATTCAGTTTTTAATTTCTCAAAACCCAAATTCCTTTTCAACTACTTACCTTTTTCTTCAGGTCTACTCTCCCTATTTAGAGTCAAAAATGAGATGATTTTAAGTCACATTTTTAAAAGAGAATTAAAATTTAGAGGATAAATACAAAATAATTCCAACATAGTACAAATTACCAATCTGAGGGAAAAAAGACTTTAGTAACTTGCTTAAGTGAATAATATACATGTCTGGGTTTCAGTTTCCAGAAAGATTGTAGTCAGATATTCAACACAATGACCAAGGACAAAATAGTAATGACATGATGTTTATAATGCACCTAGCTCTAATACAGAATCTGAGGTATGATTAAAAAAAAAAGTAGGGAAAATGTTACAATAAGGAAAATATGTAACAGGAGAAGAGAATTTGCCATTAAACCCCTTCAAAATACTCCCCCTTGCTTCTAACACGTGTCCCATCCTTCCAGCCACTTTCTGAGAGGGTTCAGAATGTCCCCACCTCTACTTCCTGAATTCATTCAAAATATGGGTGGCAATTTCTCTCAAATAAAAACATTATGGTGTGTCCTTTTTCAGCTTATTCACCAGATCTGGTAGCCTGGGATCTCTGACTTCTACAAAGTCAAAATGAGCATGAGAAGAAAATGTTTTGAACTGATTCAAGAACAGAATCAGCCATGACAGAGCAACTGAAGACACTCACAAAAGAAGATTCCAGAACTGCTTCAGAAAGTGCCAAGAATAGTGGCATTAAGTGTGTTCAAAGAGTCGGGGTTATTTGGAGGTGGATTCATGCCAGTGCATCATTTAATGCAATAGATTTTTAAAAAATTTAAACATTCATATTTTGTTTGCATCTCATATGGTTAATATGTAATAAATACCGTTATCATAAACGTCTTCTACAACTAAGGCGATCAGGATAAGAGAGAGAATAAGGGAGGGGGCAGGAGAGGCTTGAGTGAAACAAGGAATCTAATGTCACACAGGGGAACCCTATTCAAATAAATTCACAATAACTTTGTCTCCTGTCTCCTTTACAAAGCTCCTTTCAATCCTAACTCTGATGTAAGTTCATTTTTGACCGTATTTCTTTTGTCACTCCTACTGCTCTGAACACTAAATTTTCTGTATCCATTAACATCAAAAATATCAGCTGTGTGAGCAAGAGAGTGAAGGTGAATGTGACATGGCTACAAAAACCACTGCAGCAGACTTCATAGAATTTAGCTTAATTTTTGTCAAATGCAAAGTGAGACTGTTTTCCAGTTTCAGAAAGGAAACCAAAATACACAGGAAAACTAAACTTTGTGGAAGGCTTATTAGGCTGGGCTCACCGTTATCCCTTTTGTCAAGGTACAAGTCTACAGCAATGAAATCCATTAAAACACACCACGGTTCCTAAAATTATATTTTCATGGAAGCACCTCTTTGAACTCTCTCCACTAAAGTGTCATTCCTTTTTTCTGCGCAGGTTTATTGAATGTGATCTTTCATATGCTAAAACCAAACAAAACCAAAAAAAAGGAATTAGAGTATGCAAATAACTTCTCAGAAACTTTAAAGCATCTGGCATTAACTGATTTCACCTATAGGATAAAAGTAGTTTTTGATCATCTACCATCTTTTTAAAAACCTTTATTTTTCAAATAACTGTACATTTTTGATAATTTGTCTTTCAAACTACTCTTCCATGAAAAGAGAACAGATACACAATGCTTTCAATTCTCAACTGGGAGAGTAATGGTGGAAACAAACCTTTAAAAGCAATTTAATACTGTCCAAGGACTGACTTCATCAAGCGTACAATAGCTTGATAGCGCAACAAGAAGTAGGAAGACAATCTTTGGCCCGAGACACGGAAGGTGAAAACAAACCAGGGTTTCTAGAACCATGTTTGCTAGAATTTCAATTTCCTATGTGATCTTTTGAAACAAGGAATTTCTTCATTTTTTCCAGGTCCCAGTTTCCTTATCTGTAAAACGATGGAGTTACATCAGTTGCCTCCAACTTCAGCCTTAGGCTTTTGTGAGACAATGTGGTTGATTTTATTTCCAAAATATCTCTTTCTGCTTTCTACTGGGATCCAACCAATATCATCATTCATAATGGAAACATCACTTACCCAGGTGGTCAGATCAATAACCTAAAAGACTTCCTCCTTCTTTTCTATTCTCTCATAACCCATATTCAACCCAGTACAAGGGCCCTGAGCCCTGATTTCAAAGCATATTCTGAGTTTGGCTTTTTCCTACCATCTGCACTGTTATTATTATATTCTGAGCCACCTCACTTTCTCTTTTCTCTTAACGTATTTTTCTGCTCCCACTTCTCTTATGAGGTTTATTCTCTACACAGCAGCCAGAGTGATCTTTTTAAAACATCAATCAATTCCTGTCCCTTCCCAGAACAGAACCCTGCATAGGTATCCTTCAGTCTCTGAGCACCTTGTGAAATTCTGGTAGTCTGCAGGGGCCTAGTGTGGCCCATCTTACCAACTTGGTCAACGTCGTTCTTTTGCTCACTACCATCTTGCCACATTGGCCCCTTGTTGTTTCCTCTTGGGCTCCTGTGCATGCCTCCCCTCTGGCTGGAACACTGTGTACACTCACAAACCCCTACCCTACCCCGAAACTCTATTTCAGTGTTATCTCTTCCAAGGGGGCTGGTCTTGACCTCTTTTTCTAAAATACTTGTCCCAGCGCTCTCTATCATTGCCTTATTCATCCTTTATTCTTCTCGGTATCTCTTATCGCCAAGGTGTTATCTTGCTTCTCTAATGATCATTAGTGGATCTCAACTCCTTGCATGTTCCTTCCCATGTGGCCTGTGAGCCTGGCCCTGTGGTTTTCCCTTGGCCACCGGGTTTTAGTAGACATGGCACACTCCGAAACTCAGTAGCATATTTGCTCTTCAGCCCTAAGACTACCAGGAGCAAAAGACCGAGTGGACAGAGAGGTCCAGCCATTCCAGCTCTCTCCACGGAGCACAGCTATGAGCTGACTTCCTGATTGAAAGTTGCCACCAGTGTGAGTCTCAGGAAGGCCCTCGGGAGAATCACCTGACTTGCTGACTTGTCCACAGAACTACAGGAAATAATACACTGCTGTTCTTTGAGGAAACTGAGTCTGGGCTGACTTTCAGTACATCACAATCCAACTGACACAGCCCCCAGGGCTTACGTGTTATTTCTATCATTTTCCCACCGGAATGCAACCTCCACGGGGTAGGGACATGGATTTTGTCATTGCTGGTATTCCATAATTTAGAGCACTCCATGGTACTAATTAAATTCTTAATAAATATTTATCAAGTGAATGACAATGTCAGTGAATGAACAACTCCATACTTCACAGAGAAATACACTGCATCACCCAGGTGAACTTTCTCAGGAACACGGTATGTTTTTTAAATACCTCCTTAAACAGTAAGAAGGAAGGTGACATTTCAGTGGGTTTTCTGCCCCTCCTAATTAACTTTGTTTGAAAATGGAAATTTTCTTCTTAGAATCACTTGGAACTGGGATTTCAACAATCCAATTTCAGTCGTGACTTGTGCGCTGCACTCTGCTACCCATCACGGATCCTCTTGTGGGTTTATAATGTCAAAGCGTCTGCCTGCAAATATCTGGTTAACACCCAGTTCTGACAAGTGGTTAGCTCAAAAACTGCTCACCGTGCTCTGCAGAGCTGGAGCGAGCTGTGTTGGGGAAGTGCCTGACTGAGAGGGTGGGAAAAGTACCTGCCTGTGTAAGAGAGCTGCTCCTGAGAGAGAACAGGACAGCAGGAAATATTCGTCACCCCAACCCCTGCTGTTCCATTCCTATCTCTCAGGTAACTCCAAGTCCCTGGGAATCTGGGACCCGTGAGCTGAACGCTGGGCTCATGGCACTATCGATTTCTCAGCCTACGTCACAGGACCAGCGTAGAGCGAACAACACACCTTTGAAGTAACAGCTACTTTCTGTAGGGTATAATGATACTTATAAACCTGCCATTCTTCCCACTGAGTTACAAAAATGCCAGCGCTCTACACTCAGCCTGAGGCCCTGGTGAATGAAGAAGACCCTGTCCATGGAGGAGCTCCATGCATTGCGTAGATGACAGAGGTGACAGAGAGCCAGAGCCAACATCCTGTCCTCTTCAAGGAAGGACCGAGGGAACCAAGCAGAAAGATGAGGCAACAGCCCATTGAACTGAACCTTCTGCAGAACCTGAAAAGGAGCGGAATCTGTGGGGAGAATAGAGGAAATCATTTTTTCTATGATCAGTACACTTGGGTAGCATGTGTTAGTCACTCTTTGGTCACTATGACAAAATATCTGACATGAACAGTCTAAAAGAGGAAAGGTTTGTTTTGATTCACCATCTGTGGGCTTTCAATTCATGGTCAATTGGTTCTAATGCTGTGGGCCTGAAGGGAGGCAGAGCATCATGGCGGAAGAGTGTGGTGAAGGACAGCTCTTTGCCTCACAGCAGGAGGTGCAGAAAAGAAGGGATTGGGGACCTTGTATGCCCCATGACCCAATCCTTTCGCCAGGTTCCACTTCCTACTTCTATCACCTCCCCAAAATGCAATCAGATTACAGTTTCATCAATGGCTTAACCTCCACTGGTGAGGTTAGAGTGCTCATGATCCACTCACCTTCCAAAACCCCACATCTGAACACTGGAGCTTTCAGGAGAACATTCTAGATTTTACCAGAACACACGACCTGGTGTCACAGATGACTGATCTGTGTTATAGGATATTTTTTGTCTGCAAGAGGACAAAATTGCCCGCAGGTCCTTTGAAGATTAGAATGCTATGGGCCTAAATTGTTAACATCAAAAGCATGCCTCTTTAGCTCACTGCAAGAGGTAAGCTGTGAGTAATTTTACCAAATTTTAAGTATAAATGAGTATTTCTATGAAATGATCATTTTTAAATTGACACCACTCTTAGATGTTGTATCTGTGTCCAAAGAAAATATCAAGAATTGTTTATGTGGAAAATTTGTCTTGAATTCAATCATGGGTTGAATTCAATCATGGGTTGAATTCCATCATGGGTGTGCCATGATATGACACTGAGGACAAGACAGACCGGGGCCCCTGCAGTCCTGGAAGGTGTGGCTTTGTCGTAAAGAATCCAACCTTTCAAATCAAGGAGTTTGGATTTGAGTCTGTGGAGAATGAGCTCCCACAGGTTTCCGAAGGAGCCAGCAGTCAGTGTGGTACAAAGGCGGATCACTCCGCCAGGAAGTTCCCGAATGGAGAAGAATCAGGGGGCAGGGAGGCCATCAAGAAGCCGTCTATGGGAGTGCGAATGAAGGATAAGACATCTCTGCTTGTGTGACTGTAAGTTAATTGTTGTAGCCGGCAGACCCAAATCTGTCACAGCTCAGCTAAGAAGACTGTTCCAGTCAGGACTGTCACTGTCACCTGGCTGTCTTTCAGCCCAGGCGCTGTCATCTGCAGTGTCACCTCTCCATACCCCAGAAGCAGGAAAAGTCGGCTCACAGAACGTTCAGAAGCATAGAGGAAAGGGCATGGCCGCAGCAATCAGGAACCAACACTGGAAGGGATGGTCGCCATTTTCTGTCTCTCTTCACTGCCATGGCTATGTGACGCCAAGGACCTGGGAAATCATGGACTCCTTAGTGTGCCCGGAAAAGCAAGAGCGAAGAGGTTGTGAGAACTTTTGAAAG
>PVJX010020428.1:0-33341 GCA_004027295.1 Dolichotis patagonum | reverse complement strand
TATTTACGTAGTTGCTAGAAGCAGAGGGCTGTCAAAGACATGGGAGACCATCTTTGGTGAATAAACTGAGAAAAATCAAAATCAACAGTTTGGTCTTGCCCCCTAAAAGAAGTCTAATATTCTGACAAGGATTGGCCTAGGCAACTATTTCTATTTTATTCTGTAAAGAGATGTAAAACTATTCAGAGTAAATTTCTAAGAACCCTGAAATACACTTCTGTAAGAACGGTCTAGTTTTTAAATGTTGGTTTAAAAACAGTACAGCACCCTCCCACTGAAACATCTGGAGGCCAGACAGCCTGCCTGCCAGTCTTTTATTTATTTATTCATTTTGGTTTGTTTGTTTGTTTGTTTGTTTTTATACTGTGAATTTAACCCAGGGCCATCACACTGAGCTACATGTTCAGCCACCTAACCCTGCCTTATTTTTGTTACCAGAGATTGAACTCATAATCTCACACTTTCCAGGCAGGCGCCTACATCACTAAGCTAAATCCCCAGCCAACCCTGCCGTTTTTGAGGCACTGTCTTTCTAAGGCTGGGCTCATTCTTTGACTGTCTTGTCCCAGCCTCCCAAAGTACAGTCTCTTTATGGTATCTTTCTAATACCTATGATACTTCAAACATGAACAAACTAGGATTAAAATATTCAGTAGCTATTTTCCCCAACTACTACAAAGCTTAGAAACTGAGGCATTAGATTTTAAGTGTGAAGTAGCATTTCACTACTCTTAGATTCAATTCACTGACAAAATTACAGATCAGACCACCTATCGAGGGCAGTGTGGTGAACCTTCTGGAACTTTCCAACAGCCCACTACAGCATACGCGCCATACATTTGCCACCACTGATCTGGAGTATATTATATTCAGAGCTCCAGGATAAGTTGAGAGCATGTCTTCTTTTATGTATTATATGCTGTTACATTCTGCTTTTGTTGTTTTTGTTTGGTACCGGGGATTGAACTCACAACCTTGCACTTGCCAGGCATTCGTTTACACCGCTGTGCTAAACCCCCGGCCCTAACATTCTGCTTTTTCTTTTATTATACAATACTTATTTCTGGTCAGTAGTACAATTACTGAAGTAGAAATTTCAGGTTCCGGCTACAGGTCTAGAGAAAAAGTGAAGCCCCTCAATGCCTGAGTACTCAGAATTCTATCAGTATACATAATTGGTTATTACAAATGGAGAAAAACCAACTCCTGAAAAGTAAAGGGAAAAAATAAAAGTATATTTTTTCCTCCCTTAAGATAGTTTTTAAAAAATTAAAATAGTTACTGTAAGACAACCAGAGTCATATTTGCTTTTCATGCTAGGGATCTAGCTCAGCGGCACAGCACCTGCCTGGCAAGCACGAGGTCATGAGTTTGATTCCCAGTACCAAAGAAAAAAAATTGCTACTTACTTTTACAATAAATTACCAACAAGATTCTGATCTAGGAAACAAAAACAAGCACTCTGAATTTAAAACTAAGAAGCAGCCAGGTGTGGTGACACATGCCTGTAATTCCAGCACTCGGCAGGCTGAAGCAAGAGGCTTGTAAATTCAAGACCATCTTGGGCTACAAAGTGAGCTGAAGCCAGAGCTGCATAGGGAGACCCTGCCTCAAAAAACACCAATAAATAAATAATAAAGCAAGTTAAATTAAACACAGTTCTTCAAAGTTAGTACTGAAGAATTATTCGAATAAAGGCTGGGGATTTAGTTCAGTGACGTAAGCACCTGATGGGCAGGCGCCAGGTCATGAGTTCAATCCCTGGTACCAAAAAAAAAAAAAAAAGAATTATCCGAATAACAAATAAGCTTGTGTTCAGTTATTACCACATTGCTTATTTCAGAGCAGAGGTATTACACGTTCGTGGTGTTCGTTTATTTACAAACACACCTACTGCGCTACATGTATTGAAGAGTTTGATCCATTTCCAAAGAGACTGCATCTCCTAAAACATTCTCACAGCTGTTACGTGGATGAGTTAAAACAACCTTCTTACACAATTTTGTTATAAAGAAAGGTGCAGGAGATCCAGATCTGTAGTACAGGGTCAGCATAGCCATCTTCAGTGTAACCACTTAGCTTCACTGAAAATGGCAAGTTCTCCCCAGGGCACTGCTCCCAGTGCCTCTGACCACAGAACTAAAGCACTGGCTGCTCTGTCCCGGGATGTGCTCTTGGAAGCCTTATAAAAAGCACCGCCATGCAAAATTCTCTTGTTCTTTCAACCTTGCTCTCCTCTGTCAAGCTTTTAAGATAGAAAAAATCTTCAAATCCTTTTTTTATCCTATAAATTATAAAATTCCAGCTGGGAACCAGATGCCGTAGCACATGCCTGTAATCCCAGCACTTGGGAGGCTGAGACAGGAAGATTGCCTGAGTTTGAGGACAGCCTTGGCTACTTTTTGTTGTGGGTTTGTTTTTTTTTGTTTTGTTTTGTTTTGTTTTGTTTACCAGGAATCAAACTCTCAGTCTCATGCTTGCCGGGCAGGCATTGTGTTGCTGAGCTACATCCCAGGTTTGGCTGCATAGTTAATCAGGACCAGCCTGAACTGCATAGCAAGACCCTTTCTTAAAAAAGGAAAAGATTCCAACTGGGCACAGTGGTGCAGTCTATAATGACAGCACTTGGGAGCCTGGGACAGGAGGATGGAAAGTTTGAGACTCAGCTGGACAATTTTGAGAGACCATGTCTTAAGGGGGTAGAGATGGGGGGATGGGAGATGTGGTTCAGTGCAAATGCCCTGAGTGTAAAAATTCAGTTGAAATTGTCTGCATCTGTGTTACTTTAACTAGTTTTGGTTACAAAAAAATGCTAACTTCATTCCTTATTTCACACAGAAAAATCTGACATTTTAAAATCTTTTTAACATCCCTATTTTGACCTTTATTGGTTACTGAAATTGTTCATTGTAGTATTTTCCACATAATAATTCAGGTTATCCATGTTGCAAACCTAAAGGACAGTTCTTACATTGTACTGCTTTGTTACTGTTTTTTGTTGTTGTTACTGTTTTGTGTGCATGTGTGTTTGTTTTGTGTTTTGCTTTGTTTTGTGTTGTGTTTCACAGTACCAGGGACTGGACCCAGGAAATGTTGAGCTACATCCTCAACCTGATTGATTGGTTGATTGGCTGAGACAGGAACTTGCTAAGGTATCCAGACTGGCTCAGGGTGGCTTTTGCCACCCTCCTGTTTCAGCTGTCAGAGAAGCTGAAATTAGAGGTACACCACTATGCCCAGCCACCCATACTAGTACTTTTTTAATGTACTTGGTTTTTTGGGGGTTTTTTGGAACTGGGGATTGAACTCATGACCTCACACTTGCCAGGCAGGCGCTTGTGCCACTGTGCTCTGAGCTAAACCCCCAGCCCCTTGTACTTTTCTTAAAAATCTCAGAACCTTTCTAAACTCAATTATTTATCCTGATTCTACTCCAGGAAAATGAAAGGTGACAGTTCTCTTGTTTTCCAAATAGAAATATTTTTATTACTAAAAAAAAAAAGTAAAGCTACACAGGCTTGTTTTTAAAAAGTCAACAGTGTAGAGAAGTATAAACCGAGTGATATAAACTACTGAGTCTTAATACTGGCCTAAAACATGCTTATGAGTTATAAGAGTTGGTATTATGGATTGATTGCCCCTTTCCTATGGCTTTAAGCAAATTCTTAGTTTCCAAAATAAAAAAAGCATATTCTAAGGTAGGATCAGCATGATCTTGGTTATTGATCATTTGAAGTTACGTGTGTGTGTGTGTGAGAGAGAGAGAGAGAGAGAGAGAGCTAGGATGAATAATTTAGAGCTGACTGGTTTCAGATTAAAAGAAGATACAATTACTTGTTGGTCTATTGTTAAACCTTATCTATTTGATAATGTGAATCAGGAGTCAAGAAATTGCTTTACAAAAATAACTTATGATTTAGGCACAGTTTACCTGTGATGCTTCATTTATTGTTTTCACCCAAAGTAAATACAGATCTTACATTAAACTGACTGCTTATTTAATATCAGGCAATAATAAAATTAATTTTTTTCTGTGACTTTCTCCTCCCCTCACCCTCTCCATGGCTTTTTTATTGCTTTAACCCTACTCTTTCTCACTTCCAAGCCCTTTATTAAACGGTCCCTCCCCACTCCTGCCCTTCCTGCTCCCTGGCGGCCCAGTCTCCAGGATCCTCTTTGAATTCCTTCAATATCTGCTTTTCCCCTTGCCTCTAGTTCCTCGTGTTGCCGCTGAAGTCTTCTTCCTCACCTCCTTATTGTTAAGTTCCCACTTTAGCACCGCTTCTACTGATCCAGACTAGGTTTTAAGCCTCCAGCAGTGCCATGCGGCATTCACAGGCTTGGCTGTGGGTGCAGGCTTGGCTGTGGGTGCTGGATTGCTGGTCCCCTCAGATCCCTCTCCTGCTGGTTTCTATCACTTCCAAGTGGGTTTCGCTCACCACTGTGGTCCCTGCATCCCGTGGACCATCTGGACCTTGGTTCAGTCTCTTTAAATGTTTTAGGGATAACTGGATATGTAAAAGAAAAGTTACAGGGACTATTAAGCAGATCAGAACAGGAAAGTGCAATACATAACTTTAGCAAGCAGTATGTATAACAGCAGAAGAAAGTGACTCTACCAAGTGTTTGTATATCTCAAAAGCTGCTGATAACTATGAAAAAGTAAAATGCAGTGGCCTCGTTTTTATACTCTGTCTTCATATGCAAAGAAAGCCCAAGAACTGCATATATTCCTGTTTTGGGGGCTAGAGTTCCAGGTAGAATAATTACAGAAGAAAGTCCTGATACCTGACAACTGCATCTGCTGCCTGCGCTCATCACAAGCAAAGCATGCGGTGGAGGAGCAGATTTATTTGGCGATCCAGGAAGGCCTCGTGGACGGGCTGATGACGCTGGCGGCTGGGCCCAAGAGGTCAGAGATGGCTGCTGGAGGAGGAAGAAGCCTCGTTGACTCAGCTCGTTTTCAGGAACTTCCTTTCTCATCCTACAAGTGAGGTAAGAAGGTCTTTGATTCTAGATAGACTGCAGTGTTGGGAGAAGTGCAAGAATTGAGCTTCAAAAAACAGTGTAAGCTGGGCGTAATGATGCATGGCTATAATCCCAGCACTTGGGAGGCTGAGACAGGAGAATCACCACGAGTTTGAGGCCAGCCTGAACTACATAGTGAGACTCCATGTCAAGCCAAAATGATGATGATGAAAGAACAGTATTGCAGAACAGTAAGAATGGAAAGGTCTTACTGCATTTGTAGCTATTTTGCAAGACTTGCTTCAAAATCAATAGATTGCTCTTTTATGTATAAACACACATGCACCTCTAAGCAGTGCTTCGTTGCTTGTATGACACCAGTCAAATACTACTGATAATCATGCTGTGTTGCTGGTCAGCTTTGAAGTGCTTAAGGTCTCTATCCTCAGTCTTCACCCTTGAATCTTCAACGACACAGTGCATTTTACATAATAGACACTAGGTATGGACAAGGGCTGATTCAAAAAGCGTGTTCCAATTTCTTAAAAAATTTATTGCAGTAAAAAACACATTGCTCTTAATTGCTCTCAAAATACCCCCGTTTAACACACTTATCCCACCATTCTTTTTTAAAAGATTTTTTTTAATAATAAATGTGTGTCCTGAGCCCAGAGCACACACTCCACACTCTCAGCACTAACCATGAGGGAGAAGGGTACCCACCATTCTTGCCACTTCGTTTGTTTTGTTTTTGGTACCAGGGATCAAACTCACGACCTCACACTTGCCAGGCAGGCGCTTATGCCACTGAGCTAAATCCCCGGCCCTTGTTTTGTTTTTTGAGACAGGGTCTCGATATGTAGGGCAGACTTGGCCCTAGACGCATAGTAATCCTCCTGGCTCCATCTCCAGAGTAGTGAGATGACAGGCATGGGTCACCACCATGTCTGGTTCTTGCCACTTTTTGTAGCATCTCTGGAAGCTCTTTTCTGAGCGTCTTTACAAGTAGGGATCAAATCAGTGAGTGCTGCAGCCCAGCGCCACCCAGTGGAAAGGCAGGCCCGTAAGAACACCATGGTGTGTCCGCATCCCCCTCATTCTCTGGATCTCGCACCGTGTGACTTCTGACTCTTCCTCAAGTCAAAATGATCATCACCTCAATGTTTGTAATTGATTCAGGACATGAAGGCAGCCACGACAGCACCCCTAAAGAGAGTCACGAAAGAAGACATCCAGCACTGCTTCAGAAAGTGGCAGGAACGATGGCATGTGTTCAAAATGGGGGTTTTCTGAGAGACGTGAATGGCTGTGTGTCTTTTAGCGTGATTGTTTTTAAATTTTCAACATTCACTCTTATTTTTTAATCACGTCTCATATTCAGAATCAGTTTAAAGCGTCTTCACTCTGGCCTGTTAAGTAGTTCAAGATACTGCATTGTCATTCCCGCTTTACCTTTCTGTCTCTAAAGGACACGTATCTCTTAGAATACCCATCCTCTTCATATCACCGTCTTATTTCTCACTGTGCTTCCTTTACCAAACAGCAGGGTTTGTTCTCTTACACAGGATCTGGTTTCCATTTAATCCGTGGAAGTGAATGGGGCTACCGTCAGTCAGCAAGTACATTTGAGCAGTAAAGGAAGAGAATTCAAATCACAACAGCCTAACACAAGAACTGGCTTTACAATGAAATTTTAAAATTAGTGTTGTTTACATAGACTCTTTTCAAACGATTTAAAAACTTTATGGGCTCATCAGTAGATTTTCTAAATGTCACTCCTCCATTGAGTTTATTGCATTATTTGACTTAAGTAGAAGTCAGTAAGCTAGGATTTTTCACAGCTGATAATAATATAAATGCATTGACATTATCTTAGCAGTTTGCAAACACTTCACTCTAAAGATTACATATTTTATTAGCTTTCTCCTGTTGCTGTTACAAAATACCTGACACCTACTATTTAGAGGAAATACAGTTTATGAGCCAGGTATGATGGCTCATGCCCATAATTTCAGCATCCTGGTAGCTGAAGCAGGAGAATCAACAGATTTGGGCTGAGTGTGGGTAACTTGGCAACACCCTCTCTCAAAATAAAGGGCTGGAGATATAGCTCAGTGGGAAGGCGCTGGGTTCAACTCCCACTACTGAAAGGAGGAGGAGGAAGAAAAACGGGGGAGAGGTTTAATTTGGTTCACAGTTTCTGAGGGTTCGGTCCACAGCATAGCAAAGGGGTGCAGTAAAACAATGTGCACATTTTATGGTGACAGGGAAGGCAGACAAGGAGAACAGCACCGTAGAGGAAGGGGCCAGGGACCACAAATAGTGCCCAAGCTAATGTCTCCATTAGCTTAGCACCCAGAAATGTGCTTTACTTATCCCTGGAAACTCTTAAGCCAATCCATATGACAGTCCAGTTTAACTGTCACATACACCAAAGCAGCATTCAAAAGTACCACAAATGAGTGGGCATGACAGTACACACCTGTACCCCCTGGTACTCAGGAGGCTGTGGTGGGCAGACTGCATGAGCTTACCAGTTTGAGAGCAGCCTGAACAACACAGTGAGACTCTTATCTCAAAAAAACCAAACCAAACAAAATCTTGAGTGTAGTAGCATATATCTGTAACTGTAGTACTTGGGAGGCTGAGGCAGGAGGATTACCTGGAGACCAGCCCTTGGCTGTATAGTGAGTTCAAGATCAACCTGAACTACATAGCAAAACCCTATTTCTTTTCTCTTCTTTTTTTTTGTTTAGTGCTGTGGATCAGACTCAACCTCGAGTTTGCCAAGCGGGCACTTATGCCGCTGAGCTAAACCCCCAGCTGCAAAACCCAATTTTAAAAAATAAATTAAAAATAAATTGTAAAGCAAAAACTTACCTTCTTTTAAGCATGTCCATACTGCTCAAAACAGAAATTCTGCCTTCCAAAGGAGAAATAAATATGTGAGGTTACCACTATGTGCACATTAGCTGAGTTACTGTATTAGTTTGCTTAGGCTGCTATAACAAAACACGACACACCAGGTGGCTGAAACAACAAATATATCGTATCATTTCTAGAGGCTGAAATTCCCTGACGAGGCAGGCAGACAGAGGCTGTTGCTGGTAAGGTCTCTGGCTTGCAAACCGCAGCCTTTTCTCTAGCCTCAGATGACAAAGCAAGCTTCTGGAGTCCCTCAGCATATGATCTTATTTAGAAATGAGTGTTTGCAGATGTAATGAGTTTAAGAATCTTGAGATAAGATCACTCTGAATTTTCCAGGTTGGTCCTAGCTCTAAAGACAAATGCCCTTGTGAAAGATGAAAACCAAATATGAGAAGGTGAAGATGCAAGAGATGCTGGCAGACTGAAGTTATGCAGCCACCAGAAAGCAAGACAGGTAAGATTCTCTTCTAAGTCCTTTGGAAGAAGTATGGCCCTGTACCTTGATTTTGGACTTCTGGTCTCCAGAATTGTGAGAAAAACAATTTCTGTTGAAGTTTGTGGTAATGTGTTGGTACTAAACTAATACACTATGCACACACTAACCGAAAGAAAACTAGATGGGTTTTATGATAATAGTCCCTGCCTTTCCAAGAGGGTGGAGTACATACCAAGACCCCCAGTGCATGTCTAAGGCTGTGGCCAGGACCAAATCCTACATAGACATTACAGTGGTACTTTGGATCATTATTAAGTAAAGTAAGGTTACCTAACCACAAGCACTGCATATCACAGCAATTGGTCTGATAACCCAGATAGCTACCAAGTAATTAATGGGCTAGTACCATATATAACATGGATACATTGGGTAAAGGGATGACTTACATACAGGGCAGCACGTAGTAGGAATTTGAAAGATTTCATCATGCTACTCAAAATGCAGTTTAAAATTTATGATTTTTTTTTTTTTTTTTGAGACTGGGTCTGACTGTGTCATCCAGGCTGACCTTGAACTCACTATAAAGCCCAGGGTAACCTTGAACTTGCAATCCTCCTGCCTCAGCCTCCCAAATGCAAGTATTACAGGCATGTACCACCCCATTCAGCTGAAATTTTCTATTTAGTGTTTTTGGACTGTGATTGACAGCAGATAATTGAAAGTTTTGGAAAGTTAAAACTGCATATAGTTGGGACTACTGCACTGTCAAGGTAGCTTACAAAGCAAAGACTACTCAGAATTAAAATCATTTCATGATGGCAGCAGGGTCAGTTTGTTAAGAGAACATAACAACCCTAATGATTTTGTACCTCATAGAGCTCCAAGATACATGAAACAAAACTGAAACAACAGAAGAAGGAAGTGTAACAGTTAAGCTTGCGAGTTTCGTTGTCTAGGGACTGCCTATGGGACTAATAAAGCCTGCTCCTGAGTGTGTCTGGATGGGTCATAGAGGTGTGACTTTCTGTCTATATTTGGACCATTTCTGTCTGATGCTGTCCCCTACACTGCTTCTTGATCACCATGAATTAAGCAGTGCTGTTTCTTTCCTTCTTCCTGACTCCCTCCATCTCTTGGTCCCCTTCCTATTTGCAAAAGTTCTATCTCACTGTTTCTTATTGCCTATCTTTTATTTTTAAATTATTTATACTTTAGGCTTCTCATCTAAGAGAAGTTATATGATATTTAACCATGCATGTCTGATTTATTTCACTTAACATTGTGGTCTCAAGGTGCATCCATTTTCCTACAAATTTGTCCTTTATGTGTATCAAAACCACTGTTCCTTTATCCAGTCATCTGTTGTTGGGTATATAGCCTTTTTCTAACAAGCTTTAGCTACTATGAGTTGTGCTGCTATAAACATGGCCATGCATGTGTCACTGTAACATGTTGTCTGTAACTTTTTCTTTTCTTTTCTTTTCTTTTCTTTTCTTTTCTTTTCTTTTCTTTTCTTTTTTGGTCTGTAACTCTTTAGCGAAGATGCCAAGAAAGGAAATAGCCTGGTTGAATAGAATTTTTAGTTTTCATTTTTTGAGGAATCTCCATACTGATTTCCATAGTGGTTGTACCAGCTTACATTCCTGTCAACAATGTAGAAATCTCACCCCACTGAAGCCTTGCCAACAGTTGTTATTGTTTTTTTGAAGTGCCAAGATTACACGTATGTGCCACCCTGCCTGGTTATTTGTGGGTTTTTTGAGGCAAGGTCTTGCTGGTAGTCTAGGCTGGCCTTTAACTGCATTGTTTGTTTGTTTGTTTGTTTGTTTGTTTGTGACAAGATCTCCCTATGTGGTTCAGGCTGGCCACGAACTCACCATCTGGCCCAGGCTGACCTCAATTTATGGTAATCCTCTGCTTCAGCCTCCCAAATGCTGGGATTACAGGTGTGCACCACCACACCTGGCTCAAAATTATTATGTAGCCCTGACTGACCTTGAATTTATTATCCTCCTGTCATACTAAGCTATATCCCTACTCCCCCCGCCCCCATTTTGAGATATAATCTGAGTTCCCTAGCCAGGACTTGAACTTGTATTCCTCCTGCCTCAGAGCTTCCCAAATGCTGGTATTACAGAAGTATACCACCATACCCAGCTTATATTTCGAGACAGGATCTCACTAAATTGCCTAGGCTGGCCTCACACTTGCAGTCCACCTGTCCCACCTTCCCAAATAGCCGAGATTTTTTAGATATGTGCCACTGGGCCTGTTAAAAATATAAATCTATTGAAAATTAAAAGATAGAAAAAATATACAAACAGTAACCACAAGAACCAGGATGGCTATATTGATAGAAAAAGAACCAAAACAATGTTATGAGAGATAAAGGGGAACATTTTATAATGATAAAAGAATCAATTTGTCAAGATATAATTGTATATGTACCTAATGTCAGCCCCAAAATACATGAAGTAAAAGCTGATAAAAACGAAAGGGAAAGTAGACAACTCAACAGTGTAATAACTGAAGACTTTATTGGGCATTTTCAATAAAGAATAAAATGACAGAATATTTAACAACCCTAAACCAATATGCTAGCACATAACTGAATATAAAATACTGGATATAGAATACTCTATCCAGGACATAATATACATTTTTCTCAACTGCACATAGAACAGTCTCCAAGATAGTCTAGGTCAGTGGTGGCAAACCTAGGGCAGGCATAGTGCAGTGGGTTGTTTATATCATTGAAAGCTCTAAAATGTTCACCATCACTAGTTAGGGCTGTAAATAATTTGAAAGGAACAGAAGTTATATGAAGCAGATTGTCTGACAAAAATTGAATGAAATTAATAATCAGTAAAAATCGGAGAAATCCATCAGTATGTGGGAAATAAATAAAATACTCTTGAATAACCAGTGGGTCCAAGAAAAAATTAAAAAGGAAAGAGGCTGGGTATGGTGGTGCAAGCCTGTAATATGTCTTTTACCCAACTTTCATACATTTTTCTGAGTAGATATATCTTTCTTTGTTGGTTACCTTTGGGGTCATTTCCAGAGGCTTTATTTTAGTTTATTATGTTGGTGGGCACTGAACCCAGAGCCTGCCACATGCAACACAAGCACTCTGTCACAGAGCTACATCCCTAGTCCTACTTCCAGAGGATTAAAATGGTTGTTTTTCAAAAGTTATTTCACCAGGTCAGTGGAGCTTTTCAGACTGTCATGATAGAAGTTAAGCTGCAGCCATTTGTGGCTATGCAAAAAATGCAATGGCTTATGTTTTATTTAAGTCTAAGGGTGATAAAAATAATAAACATAATAATTATACATAATATAAACTGCACAATTTGTATGTAACAGTAAAATTTTATATTATGTTTTGATAGTGTATATATATATATATATAAAGTAATAAAACATACATTGTTCTTTTAATTGTCTTTTGGGCCTCTTTGTGTTTTGTTTTTCTTACAACATATATATGGTATAAATTTTAATCTTAAAGGAAATAGAATCTGATTTTTTTTTTTTTGTATCAGGAATCAAACTCAGGACCTTGAGCTTGCCAGGCAGGTGCTGTGCTGCTAAGCTATATACCTAGCCTCAGAATCTGATTTTTTAAATTAGAGATTAACAGAATTTCCCTCATTCTCCCTCAATTGGTAATGAAAGTTTTGCTGAAATAAACATGCAAGCATAACTCTCTCTCTCTCTCTCTATCTATCTATCTATATATAAATATTTTTTTGGTACTGGGTATCAAATTCAGAGCCTTGAGCTTGCCAGGCAGTTGCTATGTCACTGAGTTGTATTCCCCAGCCCCTTTAAAAATATATATTAAGGCTACAAATATGTGACCTAATGCACTGTGTCCAGTTTTTTGGGGGGTTTTTTGTTGGGTTTTTTTTTTTTTGTTTTGGTAGTGGGGATCGAACTTATGACCTTACATTTGCCAGGCAGGCACTTATGCCACTGAGCTAAATCCCCAGCCCCCATGTGTCCAGTTCTTTAGAAAAAAAGAAAGGTTTTGTTTTTGGGTTGAGAACTGCTTGTTCTGAACTTCGAAGTCACAGTCTAACTTATAACCCACTCATTGCTTAATACCACAGTTATATATGCTATTATGTTCATGCCTTAAGCGCTGTGTATATGTGTTTTATTCAGGAAAGCTGTTGAGGGCCAGGGATTTAGCTCAGCGGCATAAGCGCTTGCCTTGCAAGTGCACAGTTGTGAGTTTGATCCCTGGTACCCCCACACCCAAAAAAAAAAAAGAAAGAAAGGAAGAAAGCAAGCAAGCAAGCAAGCTGTTGATTAGCTAAGGGAGCATAATTTAGTATTTGTTCACTGCCCATAAATACATCAGCTCTCCATTACTGTTCATCATAAACTCTTTTATTTTTTGGTCAACTGGAAAAGAATATTTGTAATTTATTATCTAGTTTATTAAGCACCCACTACTTATAAGGTGTTCAGCTTTTGAGATATGTAAAGCAATAAAAGCTAGCATGAAAAGCTAGGCATGGGGGCACAGGCCTGTAGTTCAGCACTCTGAGACCAAGGTAGAAGGATGTCAAATTCGAGCCAGGCCTATGTAACTTAGCAACTTGGAGAGATCCTGTCTCAAAAACAAACAAACAAAAAAAGGAGCCGGGTATGTAACTCAGGGTAAAGGTCCTGGTTCAATCCCCAGTACCATATACACAAAAATGAACAAACAAACAAAACTAAGATAAAGACAGGCCAAGACTGGTTATTACCTGGTACAAGTTCAAATTATTTTGTACACTAGGGCTTTTACTGGGTCTGTTTAATAACTGGGGACCCAAAATACACTAAAAAAGCATGTAATTTATTAAGCATATACTATGAGTGAACAATTTAATAAACATGTACTTTAATAGTCTTTAAATATCTAACATTTAATTTCATAATAGATTTATAAGATAGGTGATATCCTACTTTATAGATGGGTAAACTAGAGAAATTAAACTTCCTAAAGCTATACAGTGTGATTAAAATACATGATTTTTGTTTCATTTTTTTTGAGACAGGATCTTGTTATGTAGCTCAGGCTGGCTTTGAACTCACTTTGTAGCCTAGGGCTGGACTCAAACTTGCAGCAATTTTTCTGCCTCAACCTACCGAGTGCTGGGATTATAGGTATGTGCTACCACACTTGGCAAACTTTTTTTTTTTTAAAGACAGGGTCATTCCAGGCTCTTCTCAAACTCTTAATCCTTCTGCTGTAGCCTCCTCAGGCAGGAGGGATTACTTGAATGTTCCAGCACACCCAGCCTAAATGTTGTCACTAGAAATCTTATTTAACAAAAATAAAAGTGATTGACCCTAGTGTGGTGAATCCACACCTGTAATCCCAGCAGTCAGGAAGCTGAGGCAAGAGGATCACCACGAGTTCCAGGCCAGCCTGGGCTACATAGTAAGTTCAAGGTCAGCCTGAATTGCATAGCAAGACCTTGTCTCAAAAAAACCAAAATAAATAAATAAATGCTAAAAAATTTGTAATAAATACGTCCCGAAGTTGTCTCTCAAATATCACCATATTAAGCCCACATATTTCAAAGTTTTCTCTAGGCATTAGTATTGATATGTTTTTAAGGCAAAAGGCTTTCAAAGTGCTGTTTTCTGTTGATATAATTCATGTACCATAAAAGGCACCTTTGTGGGCCTGGGATTTAGCTCAGTGGCTTAAGCGCCTGCCTGACAAGTATAAGGTCGTGAGTTCGATCCCCGGTACCAAAAAAAAAAAAGGCACCTTTGCAAGCACAATGCACTTGCTTGTGTTATATTTACTAGATTTCACAACTGCTGCCATTAACTCCATTTTCATCATCCTAGAAAGAAATTCTGTGTCTGTTAGTAATCATTAACCATTCCCACTCACCTCTGTTCCTAGGAGTCACTTGTCTACCATCCAGCGCTGCAGATCTACCTGTGCAGACATTTCATACAGATGGTATCACATGCTATGTGTGGTCTTTCACAGCTAGTCCTTCACTTCGCATAACATTTTCCAACTTCACCCATGATGTACCCTCTATTAATGCTTAACTCAATTCTTTGGGTTTTTTTTTTTTTTTCAATTCTTTGATTAAAGCTTCTCTATAGATACACCACATTTGGTTTATCTGTTCATCAGTTCATGAACATTTGGGTTGCTGGGATTTTTTGTGTGTGGATTTTTTGTTTGTTTATTTGTTTGTTTTGTTTTTGTCTTTTTGAGACAGGCTCGTGCTATATAGTTCAGGCTGTTCTTGGGCTCACCTTGAAGCCCAGGCTGGTCTCAAACTTGCAAACAATTCTCCTGCCTCAGCCTTCCAAGTGCTGGGATTACAGAAGTGTGCCACCACGCCTGGTTTAGATTGCTGCTTTTTAGTTATTATAAATAATATTTCTTTGGAAGTTTGTTTACAAGCTTTGGACATGTTATTTGGACATGTTATTTCCATTCTCGTGGGTATAAATCTTGCCTAGAATGTCTGGCTCACAAGATAAATCTTGTTTTGTTTTGTTTTGTTTTGTTTTGAGACAAGGTCCTGCTATGTAATTGAGGCTGGCCTTGAACTCACTTTGTAGTCCAGCCTGGTCTTGAACTCTGAAGGATCCTCCTGCCTCAGCCTCCTGCCACAGGCGTCTGCCATCACACCAGCCTTCAAGAATGTTTTTATAGGGCAAAGTCACAAGGTGGATACAAACTATAATTAACTAACAAGACTACAAGTATAGCCATTTATCTAATGTTGATCCCATAGTGAAGTGGAGCACATATGGATAACATCATTAACCTTGGTCGATAATCTATAGTCTTAGTCTTAGTGAGTGGGATAGGAGGACTCAGCCCTAGCTAATGGTCTGTTTCATTGGGAAATTCCAAAAGAGTGGTACCAATTACAGTATAATCTCAAGCAGGGATGGAATTCACAACCTTGCGCTTGCCAGGCAGGCGCTTAAACCACTGAGCTAAATCCCAGGCCCCTCAAGCTTCTATTCATCCTTAGGGAATGACTTCAGTCTCAAAGTCTTGCCTTCTTCAGATGTGCCTCCACTCAGTTTTGATGTGTTCTCATCTTCTGCACTGATTCTCACGAGGGCCTGAGCCCTGTCTGCCTAATAATTTCTATCTAACTTAGCTGCATGTAACAAAGACAGGGTCTCACTAAATCATTAAGTTGCCCAGGCTGGGCTTGAATTTGTAATCCTCCTGCCTTGGTGCTGGGATTACAGGCATACAGCACCATGCCAAATTATATGATCTCATGATTTTTGACAAGTGTGTCAAGATCATGCTATAAAGAAATGACTGTCACCTAATGAGTGTTTGGAAAATCTGATATCCACATGCAGAAGATCTTTACCTTATACTGTGTACAAAAAATTAACTTGAAACAGATTAATGACCTAAATGTATAGACTAAAACTGTAAAGCTGATGGTATCATATTTATCATATCTATTCTGCCATAAAGAAAGATAAACTTGAGTCATTTGTAGGAAAATGGATGCACCTTGAGATCATGATGCCAAGTGAAATAAGCCAGACACATAAGCTTAAATATCGCATGGTTTCTCTTACATGAGAAACCCAAAGTATAAATAAGAAGCAAAATAAAAGATAACAGGAAGTAGGGAGATAGGTCTTTCTCAAAGCAGAAGGGTATCAAGAGATGAAGGGAAGGGGAAGCGAAGGGTAGAGAATGAAAAAGGAAATAAGATATTCCAACGCCAAGTAAGGAAAGTAAACATCTTGTACTCCAAACACATACAAAAAAGGAAAAGGAGGGGATGAAGAGGTGGGTAGAAGGGAAGGTAGGGAAGGGAAAGATAATGCATCAAGGAATTAAAAATGTGTTGTGCCAGTTCCCCACGAGGAGAGTAATCATTGTGGACTACAACATGTACTGATAAGTAAAGTAAAAAGCTTGGAAGAAATTGCAAGGGGAAAGCTTCATGTGACTCAGCAAGGATTTCTTAGATGTGACACCAAAGCACAGAATGGGGCTATCTCAAGCTTACACTTCTGCACAGGGAAGGAAACAAAAGAAGAAAAATCCAACCCTGCATGGACACTTGCAGTTTGTAATTATAAAATATTTAATGAGAGAAAATAATTGCAAATCATAGATCTGATAAAGAGTTCATGTCCAGAATCTATTTTTTCTTTTTTTTTTTTTTTTTTTTTTGGTACCAGGGATTGAATTTACAACCTTGTGCTTGCCAGGCAGGCATTTACACTGCTGAGCTAAACCCCCAGACCTAAATAACCCAATTTAAAAATGGACAAAGAATCAGAGATACAGTAGTGTTCCAAAGAAGATAGAGAAATGGCCAACCAGCATAAGAAAAGAGCTGAACATCACCAATCACTAAGGAAATGTAAATCAAGTAGTAAAGAAAGGAAAAGCGTTAGCCGTGATGTAGAAAAATAAGGATCCTGTGCATTGCTGATGGGAATGTAAAAATCGCTTGGCCACTACAAAAAACAGTACAGAAGTTTCTCAAAAGACTAAGCATAGGATTACATATGATTCAGGAATCTCGTGTATGGGTATACATCCAAAAGCTATGAAGAGAGAACTGGTGGTGGTATTATTTTCAGTGTTGGGGTTGAACCCTAGGCTTTCCTTCCACATGGTAGGCAAGTGTTCCACCACTGAACTACACCATGGGTTCTGAAAAGGGAATCTTAATGAGCTCTTTGCACACCTGTATTAACTGCAGCATTATTCACAAAAGCCAAAAGGTAGAAGTAGCTCACTGATAGGTGAATGGATAAAGAAAATGTGATCTATAATATAGACATTATTATTATTTTGTTTTATTTTATCTTTTGAGACAGGGTTTCACTATGTAAGCAGGGGTGGCCTTGAACTCACAGTGACCTTCCTGCCTCAGCCTCCCAAGTACTGAAATTATAGGTTTGTGCCACCACACCTGCCTCCCTACAGTCTTAAAAAAAGAAGAGTGGGGAGAGCTGGATATGCAGTGGGCCTGTAGTTTCAGCTACTCAGAAAGCTGAGGCACAAAGACTGCTTGAGCTCAGGATTTCAAGGCCAGCCTGGGTGACATGGCAAGACCCCATCTCAAACAACAGAAACAGAAAACCTGAGACACAGACATATAGACATGAAGTCAGAAAGAACAAGAGTAATAAAATCTGCCTGGGGCTAGTAATACAGCTCAGCAGTACAGCATTTATCTGGCAAACAGGAAGCCCTATCTTGGATCCCTAAGCACCACCAAGAAAAGAAAAAAAAAGCTACAGAAGACATTTTCACCTATCACTGGTTTGCACTGCTAGAGAAAACAGAAGTGTGTGTGTGTTTTGGTGGATTTAGGATCGTGCCAGAACAGATTGGTGAATCATAAACTTTCTGTTCTGTTTTTTTACTTCGTGACTGGCTCAGACAAGTTTGATCTTAGACCAGTTTAGATCAAGTGAACTTCTTCCCATATGCTAAACATAATACTAACTTGACACACCTGTTTCAGAAATAATCAATGAAAGTGACTAAGCATTCTTTAAGTGGAGAAAGAAAACACTGCAAAAATTACACTTGGGGCCCGGGATACAGCTCCGTGGCACAGTACCTGCCTGGCAAGCGTGAGGTGATGAGTTTGATTCCTGGTGCCAAAAAAAAAAAAAAAACACCACACATTACACATAGGTGGATGATGCCAGTAGTTTTATAATGGGGGGAGAGGTGGAAGAAAGACTGAAAGCTATGCAGCTGTGCACTGATTAATCAGAAAGTGCTGAAAGAAATTTCCTCTCACATTATGAACTGTGATAACTTGCTAGTTATGAGAGCATTTTACAGCCATTTTTAGCGGCTCCTAAATATTAAATTTATAAAGATACAGAGCTGGCATATGTTAGGTGTTTGTTTTTGTTGTTGTTCGAGGGTCTTGGTCATGCTAGGCAAACTCTGTTACTGAGCCACACCCTTAGCCAAAAAGCTGCTATTTTTAAAGCTCTATAGCAGTTGTCCCTCGTGTCCACTAAAATGGGCCCATGGGGTCACAGCTTTGAAGTATGTAGTCTCTGAAACAACCACATATAGGTGCTTTTTCCAGTAAGCTAAGAAGTGAACTTCCACATTCTAATATTTTCTTTGTCTTTTTTGGGGGAACACTGCCCTGGGAATTAAACTAAGGGCCTTGTGCATGCCTGGAAAGCACTCTACCACTGAGCTACATCCCCAGCCCCGCCGTTGTAATTTGTATACCGCTTCACAGGAGCACACAAAGACATTTATTAGACTGCAGAATCCCAGAGCTCAAAAGAGGGCAGGAATCTGCCAATTGATTTATTAGTCTCTAAGGCTGCTCATTCTTTCAGAAGTGCCTCAACTTCCCAAGTAATTAAGAGGCCTTCCATCACCAACCTCTCCTTCGCTTCAACACTCCTCTTTCCACTACAGACTCTGCCCCTGCTCACCTGACTCAGTTACCCGGGAACCAAGGGATTTCCTTGGCAGCCAGCCTTCTTGGTCTTTCGCTGCTGCCTCCTGTGAACTCTAGATATTGCTCTCCTGGGTTCCCTAAGAATTTGTTAATTTTTTTTTCCAGCGAGGGATGCACGAAAAACTCAATGTATTTAGTACCTTGAAATAACTTTAAGCACTTCTGTTCTAGGCCTAACTACTAAGCGCCAAACGTGAGTTGGTTCGTGGCACTGCCCAAATCAAACTCCGAGAAGCCTGGGCTAAAGCCACCGAGCGTGTCTGCTGAAGCCAATGAGCCGCAGGCGGCTCAGCATTAGCAGGATCCCAGACCCAACCCTCCACGAGACCAGCTTCGGGCCAGGTAGCCCGAGCCCCAGCTTCGTGAGTGCGCTCGCCGACTCGCAGTCCCTCCACCCCCGGGGAAATACTTCTCCTGGACGCTAGAGTACTGTGAGTGGCCAGGGTGCTTCGAGCGCAGCAGCCTCCGGCTAGAAGCAGCTCAGGGAGACCAGCGGCGGGGGGGCGGGACTTGGGTGTGGGCGTGGCTTAACCAGGCCCCGCCCAGGGAGTTTAAGTAGCGGCGGCAGCTCGGCCGCGGGTTAACCAAGCAGCCGCGGTGTCTGGGCGGTTGGCTCTGCGGCTAGGGCTATGGCCACGGTACAGGAGAAGGCGGTCGCGCTCAACCTCTCGGCTCTGCACGTCCCCGCGCAGAAGCCTCCGGGTAGGTGTCACTGACCCTCAGGGGGCGGTGCGGGGCGAGCCCGGCACAGCTGCGGCCCCTTGGCGGGTCCCCGCGGTGCGGCGCTCGAGCTCCTCTCCAGCTCGTGGGCGTGGGCCGCGGACCCCGCCGCCGCCGCGTAGCCCAGCTTTTCACCAAGTTTTCCAAACTTTACCTTCGCGACGCCTCGGTCTGTGTGCCCGCGGCGTGCCAGGCGCTTACCCGTGGGTCTCGGCGACAGGCTCGGTGACAAGGGTGAGCTGTGGAATTTGGACAGCTGTTTGCTCGCTGTGTTGGCTGCGCTACTGGACCCGAGGTCGAGTGGCGCTTTGGGCCACTTTGTTCTCCAGGTTGGTAGGAATCTGAGGCTTATGCACTCTTCTCCAGACTCCTCCGGGAGAGAGGAGAGGTTGTTGTTAAATAAGTTATTTGGGCAGGAACTTGGCCTAAAAGGTACTTATTAACACTCTGTGTATCAGAAGTAGTTAAGTGAATGAGGTTTGACCTTTAAAAAAAAAAAAAAAAACCACACGACAATAGGAGGTAAGATGGTGAATTCTGCCACCAGCTTAACCTTATCTTTTGAAAGGAGGCAGTTGTTTTAGGAGCTTGGTTTTTCTTCAGGTGTTCAAACAAATGAACACAATCACTAAACTAAAAGGATTACAATACTAGGATGACTGAACTCGATATTGGGGTTTACAATAGATAATCAGCCCTAAAATTCTGACCTTAGCATACCTACAGCTTAGTAAAAAGGTGACTCAGGTGGCTGTTAAGGGACTCAGCACTTAGCTTTTTTTACAACCCTTTTTCCGCTTTCCGGAGCTGCAAAGTGAGCATTGCTGGAATTGATTTTTCTGTCTGACAAAACCTTTGCTTTTGTAAGATGCCAACCACTGAGATGGTGGTGACCCTTTACTCTAGGTCAGCTGGCCGATTACAGTTGTGTGTCTGCCCTACTGATTAATGTTCCTTTTAATTTCACAATGTTAATGATACATTGTGATAGAGAACCACTTTTCATTTGTGCTTTTCCAAAACAGATGGATAGTATTGACCATGATGGTTATTTTTAGACTATTTCCTTGATTTACATGGTGAAGGGAAGTACTTAAGGATTTGGGAATTTAAACCTAATGATATTGGAAACAGTCTTGATGTCTTTAGGTTCATTCTGAGGGAATGAAATTTCCAAATTTCACCTGATTAAAAACCATGGCACCCTGTCTTCTCTGACATCTGAAATAATTCTGAAATTTGGACATTTGTAGACAAGCATAAAGGGGATATGCAGTCAAAAAGAAAGTACATAATTGTCAGAGGGAAGAGTTGATATGCTGGTTAGCAGATTTGAGTCAAAGGAAAAGACAACGGACCTGGACACCAGGTGCCACTGCCTTCTCTTTCATCTCGCTTGTTGCAGCTGGAATCCCTACTAGTTAGCATCAGTTAACTCTCTCCCACCTTGTCACAGCCCTAGCCAGTGAGGTAAGGGAGCCAGGCTTCTTCCATGCCGTGTTGGCTTTCCGCGTTCTCTGGCAAGCAGCTGTGTACTTTTCCTCTCAAGCCTTAAAGGAGCGACAACCACCAAGGGATCTGATTTATGTAGAAATGAGGTTTCTCTGTTAACCTTCAGCCAGTACTTTAAAAAAATGCTTGTCTTTTAACACAGATAGACAAGCAAGTGGTATGCTCTGGGGTTATCCCTGTATACTGTAACCTAATTCTTTGAATTGGCCTGGTGTCACTTTTCAAGGGAGCTCAAAATACTTCCCATATGCTATCATTCATCTCTTGTGAATTAAAGCAAGGGCCAATGCCTGCTTATGGCCATACTTCTGTTTGGATATCTTACATCCTTATTAGTGGAGGCTTTATTTTGTATATTTTACCTGCCTGCAGCTTTCTTTTTAGAGACAGTCTCAGACCTTCTCTTTAATATCAAAAAGGAGGGAGATAAACTCTGGACTGGTAAAACTAGTACCCAGTCAAACTGTTGCAATCTTGCTTGGTATTGATTGTTGTTATAGAAAGTTTCTTCCACTCAGTCACAGCTGCCTGGTTTAAATACCCCAAACACGACTCTTTTTATGTTTATCTATTTTCATAAGGTTTTGGTTACTTTCCAGTAAATATAGGCATTTTCTTTTTCACAATTGTATGAGTAGTGTTTTCAAACCTTTTTTGCCAAAAAATATTCCCTAAATAAAATGCTTTGGAAGGGCTGGAAAGGTCAGCTCCTTCAGTGCAGGCACTGTATATTCTTGAGTTCACAGAAAGGAAGAGAAAGGTACTTCTCCTTTCTTTTTACCTGTTTTGTTTTTTTGAGACAGGGGCTTGCTGTGTAGTTCAAGTCAACCTTGATTTTGAGGTGATCCACCTGCCTCAGCCTTCTGAGTGCTGGGATCACAGACATGTGCCACTATGCTCAGCTTCTTTTTGCTTTTTTAATACCGTTAAAATTTTATAGATTGACAAAGCCATGAGGTCAGTATATAGAATTCCCGTATTCCCTACATTTAATTTCTCATGTTACTTTACATGGAAATGGTCCATTTGCCAGGTTAGTGAACCAGTATTGTTACATGATTGTTAGCTAGAAAGACCCATACTTTACTCAGATTTCCTTAGTCTCTAACCATTGTCCTTCTCTTCAGGGCTGCCCGTCCAGGATGTTAAGTGGGGTCACCCTGTCAGGGATAGTTCCCCCTTGTTTAGTTATACATGCATTCATGGCTGGACACAGTATTAGCTGCAGAAACATATGTTGTCTCCTGATTCCCAGAACAGCAGAGAAGTGGAGTTAGTGCTGCCTTGCAACAGGAGAGGTGGGCAGTTGCCCAGTTACCAGGAGGCAGTGGACCTGAGAGCAGAACGCAGGTCTCTGGGACGCTACAGTGGACACTGATCTGATACTTCGCAGCTCCTGGCACTGGGCTTGCTTTGTTCGCACAAGTCTTGTGCCTCGGCTGCGTTCAGCGCCTGGGCCTGTGCTGTGTGTCCTGGGACCTCCATCGAGTCGGGCCAATAGCACTTTCCAGCCCATGGTGATAAGTGGAAGTATCTCCATAATGATAAGCAGAAGTGTCCCCCAGTGTCCTTTGGGGGAAGATGACCCCAAGAGAACCACTGGGCTTAGACCCTTGTCTAAGACTGTCTTCTTGGGCTGGGGATTTAGCTCAGTGGCACAGTGCCTGCCTGGCAATCACGAGGTCCTGAGTTTGATTTCCAGTGCAAAAAAAAAAAAATTGTTTTCTTAGTACTCAGCGATCTACAATTAATAAATCTTTATTAACCAACTGGCTTACATAAGGCAGTCTATATAGCAGTTGAATAATTTGAGCCTCTATAAACCATAAGTACATTTGAAAGAAATCAGGTATTAATGCACTATTTCTTAAAGTTTTATGGAAAAAATATTGTCTAACAATTTTTTAGTCCAATCTGAAGCCTGAGGATTAAAACAACATTTTATATATTCTTTCTTCGTTGTTGTTTTTGAGGCAGGGTCTTGCTATGTAGTGGAGGCTGGCCTTGAACTCACCTATGTAGCCCAGGCTGGCCACTAACTCATGGTGAACCTCCTGCTACAGCCTCCGAGTTCTGGGATTGCAGGCATGCACCACCATGCCTGGCTGTGTAGTCATTGAGAGATAGCAGGTGTTAGTGATTCAGTGTGCATGCTCACCTTACCCTGGAATCCAGTTTTATATGTAATCCTTCTAAGGATTTATTATAATCTCACTATTTGAAGTGATCATAGAATGGTTTTATTCATAAAAAAGTTTTCACAGTAAGGCGGGAGCTACCTTGGTAATATTTGAGCAAATTTTTTTCTTTTGTCTTTTGGAGACAGATCTCACTGTGCAGTTCAGTCTGGCCTTGAGCTCACTTTATAGCCCAGCTTGGTCTCAAATGTGTAAGAATCCTCCTGCTGCAGCCTCCCAAGTGCTAGGATTGCAGATGTGTGCCACCACGCCCAGTTTTGAGTAAATTTTATGATTTGTTTGCTTTATGACTTGATTTTAAAGGAATTATTAGTAATAACTTGATTATTTAGTGTGTACCCTTAGAAATTAAGATGATTAGCACTATTATAACTATATGTCAATATTCATTTTCATCTCCTTATGTTGGTAAACTAAATTTTGGGGGTTCACATATGAGTGAAGAGCAGGTCTTGCTTTTGTGAAATAGCTATTGTTTCAAGCAAATAAAGATGAGACCACAGTAAAAATTCTAACTACCCTAGATTTAATTTAGTGCTTACACATGTGTTTTATAATAAAGATCTAGTATAAAATCACATTAAAAGTTGGGCATAGTTGTAGTCCTAGCTCGTGGGAGGCTGATACAGGAAGATTGCTGTGAGTTTGAGGTCAGCCCGAATTATAAAGCAAGAAACATCCTGTCTCAAACAACAAAAAATTTTTTCTCAAATCCCCTTGTTTGGCCACCTTCCAGGTTTTGCATCTGGTAAGGTCAAATTTGTCCCTCTGTTTCTTACCTACAGGTCTGTCATGTACTATCTAGTATCCAGTGTTCTTACCTAAATGCAGAAGGTACCTTCAGTCATTACATTCGTATAAGAAATAGTTAATATCTGAAACTAACCTTAAATGCAGTGTTCAACTGTTGTATGGGTAAATGAAGAAACCAGCCTACAGAGATTAGCTCTCTTCTCCAGGGTAATGGATTGTAGATAGTGGTGAGTTTTAATGAGTCGTCTAGCTCCTATGTAAGTGAGGGTTGAGGACAAGGAGAGCTGCAGCTTTAATTCTGAGCACTGTGCGTACAAAGCATTCATTGTGTACTTCTGGTTTCTTGAATCCTATTTAGAAATCACAATAAGTCATCTTACTGGGCTATGGTCTGCTACACCAATATTCACTTCAGCTCTTAGAGGATGATAAATATGTATTTCAAACCTGCATGTGGGGGCTCTGTGTTCAGCTGGTGAAGTCAGCCTTATAAAAAAAAAAACAGGTTATCCTGGTACGGTTTTGGCACATTCCCTTGTCAAGTCTGGGGTACGCTATGTGTGAAAGTATCTGCATGAACACGAGCTCGTTTTGGTCTGTGGGTGGTGGCGCTTGAGGGGAAATATCCCAGGATGCAGTGGTTGAGAATTAATGGCCAGTGAGAACAGAGGGGACCTGAAAGAACTGAATCAGATCGTGCCCGGAGGACTCTGGAACCGTGTGGCTCGCAGGTGCCCTGTATCCTGCTCTAACCTGTTCTTTAATCTTTTAGACGGTATTATCCAACCTACAAAGCTTCCTGATTTCCCACATTTAAACAGCAAGCTAGTAATGGGGAAAGTTGTTCTTCATGTCTTCTCCTTTGAAGATTAGTGCTTTCCACATCACTGGCTTTATATACTCCTTCCCTCCCCCGCGAGTATTTTTATTATTCTCAAATTAATAAGTGACTTTGCCTTGTTTTGGGGGTTTATGTGCTAATTTAGTTGTAGCTCAGGTGTTCTGACTGTTTCTTTTTCTTTCTTTCTTTCTTTTTTTTTTTTTTTGGTATCAGGGATCGAACTCATGACCTCACACTTGCCAGGCAAGCGCTTATGCTGCTGAGCTAAATCCCGGGTGACTGTTTCACTTTTAATACTGTCGTTAGCCCTGTCAAGCACTATGGTATGTTCCCAGCTACTTGGGTAGAAGAGGCAGGAGAATCCCAACAGAGGAGTTGGGGGCTGACCTGGGTAACATAGCGAGACATGCTCCTCTCCCCCAGCTCTGTATATTTTTTTAAAATATTTATTTATTTATTTATTTATTTAGGTACTGGGATCGAACTCACAACCGCATACTTTCCAGGCAGGCGCTTATACCTCTGAGCTAAATCCTTGGCCCTCCCCCATCTCTTTAAAAAAAAAAAAAAGCAAAAAAAAAAATCCACTGGCCAAAGGTCTGTCTGACTAGTATCAAATCCCAGCACTCAGGAGGCTGAGGCAGGAGGATCTTTGAGAGTTTGAGACCAGCCTGGGCTACAAAGTGAGCTCAAGGCCAGCCTGAACTACAGTGTGAGACCCTGTGTCAAAAAAAGACTAAGTAAGTAAGTAAGTAAATAAATAAATAAATAAATGGTAACCTAATCTCTCCAAGTTTGAGTTTTGCATGGCTTTCTATCCTGTTATCTCTATGCACTGTGGATAGTATATTATAGAGTTTATGCTGCCTACTTTGTTTTTTGAGTAGTAGTGATTTTAACTACCTTGGTTTGCAAATCTTCGAGTTGTTTGCTTTGTTTCTTCTAATCTTCTGTTCTCTTAAAGCCATTAGGAAAAGCAATAATTAACCTTCAAGGAAAGGTTAATTCTAAATCTGTTTACCTGATCCCTGACTTTATTAATATATAATATTTAAGCAGTAGGAAAAGCTAATATATATTTACCAGATGTGTAACTGAGGGGAAGTTTAACTCTGCCTCAGTTTTCTCAAAATAGGATGAAGAGCTATTTCATGGAGAAATGTATCCAGATGAACCGAGTTCACAGTCTGTCATGGTGATCGTACTCAGGTGTTAACTATTATTAATAACGATACAGTGAAGATCTGAGAAAAGATTAAAGAGCAGACATTATGTTCACTCAAATCTGTTAGCATTTCTGGTGTTTGATAAGATTAAGAGTGTGACCCGCTAACACTTCTTATTTAGTCACTGTGGTTGGAGACAGCACAGCTGTCCCTGAGTTTGGGATACCAAGAATGCCCAGGACTGGCCGAGTGTGGTGGCCCACGCCTGTAATCGCAGAATTTGAGAGGTTAAGGGAGGAGGATCTCTGACAGTCCAAAGCCAGCCTGGGTTGTATGTCGTGAGCCCAAAGCCAGCCTAATGCTGGGGATTTAGCTCATTGGCACAAGCGCCTGCCTGGCATGCGCAAGGTCAAGAGTTCGCTCCTCAGTACCAAAAAAACAAAGAAACAAAAATGAAAGCCAGCCTGAGCTTACATGGTGAGACCGTGTCTCAAAAAGTGAAAAAGAAAAAGAATGACTACATTCAGTAGACTCTAAGTACTTACTATAGCAGTAATCTAGTTCTAGTTTGATATACTTACTCTTTCTCCATAATTCAGTTCTTGAAATTTTCACATGCTACTTGGCAACAGATATATCTTTCTTGGTTTGGTACTGGCTTAGCAATTAGCTTCAATTTTAAACTATAATTTTGATAGCTGAAAACAATCCTGATCATTTAAAAGTAACAATGGGTGGGTGGTAAGTTGCTCATCTACTTTTGATATTGAAAATCTACAAATAAAAGGGCTGTGTGTGTTTTTTTCCAGTAAAAATGTTAAAATTTACAATTACAAAATTGTGCAATAGATGAATACAGTGTAAATGTCCCGTGTAACCTTTATATCTATTGCAACACAAGAGGTGAGTTCCAAATGACCCACTTAAAATTTATGGCCCTGAGGTTGATAGGGATATAGCTCAGAGGGAAAATACATGCTTTGCGTGCACAAGGCCCTAGGTCCAATTCCCAGTAGCAAAACAAAAAATTTAAAAATTGATGTCTTTGGGCTGGGGATTTAGCTCAGTGGCATAAGTACTACTGGGGTAAGTACCTGCCTGGCAAGGGCAAGGTTGTGAGTTTGATCCCTGGTACCAGGAAAAAAAAAATTTGATGTTTTTAATGCATTTAGTAGAGTTTCAGTGCCATTTAGGAACTTGCATTTTGCTCTTACACATTCTGTTTTGTTAAAGTAGTAAGCAATTTCAAGTAGCAGTTTCTTTATTCCTCATAGTTGTACTGACATACCTTGTTTTCCTTTTTTAGAATGTTTTCCTTTTTTAGAATCTTTTAAAGAAACTAACACATTTTCTACTCTGCAAAGATGCTTCAAACATGAAGGAAGTAATACTTTTAACAAAAATCAATAGTGGAGGTTTAAATTAGCACTGCTGGCTGGGTCGGTGTGGTGGTACATGCCTGTAATCCCAGCACGTGGGAGGTTGAGGCAGGAGAATTGCTGAGTTTGAGGCTAGCCTGGGTTACATAGAAGGACCTTGTCTGAAAAACAAAAATAAGCCAGGGATATAAATAAGCCAGTGGCACAGCACCTGCCTGGCAAGTGTGAGGTCATGAGTTCGATTCCTGGTACCTAAAATAAAATAAAGGACAACTGAATTTTCAGAAGGCCATGAAAAGTATAACACTGAAAAAGACCTACTATATGTTAATAGAGGGGAGGCATATTCAATCCACCTACCAAGTAAAGTCTATGATCAGCTACATTCAGTAGGTCCATTTTCTTCCTTTTGATTGTTTTTCCTTTTCTTCTCAGCAGTTTTACCAAATAATCAGCTTATTAAAAATGAGGAAAACTAGGAAAGGTTTGAACCCTTGTGTTTGGCTAAGATCTTGCTTTTTCTATTTCTCTGCCTACCCTATCTTTATAGTAGGTCACAAGGTCCTGCTTGCTAGGTGAGCACCAAATTGTCACTCCACCTGGCCTATCGTACTTACATCATAAACCTGCATAATAGGAAGCTTTAAAAATATTAGTTTATTCCTGCAGCTCGAGTATGTGTGTGTACCTGGCTGATAATGCTTCAGACTCACATGAACCTTTGATCAGCTCCCGTCTTGCAGGACCCCGTTCAGTAGACCGCCTGGAAGTTCCTGTAACCTCCAAGAGTCCCTGTTGCGTCTCTGCTCTAGGCATGGTCGCTGTCACATGGGGTTGCTGCTGAAGATCCAGTCACTTGAGTTCTCTACCGCAAGGCCCTGCTTGGTCTCTGCTCCCCCAGCTCGGTCCCTTCTCCATGCCCTCAGTCTCACTTCCTCCTGCCAGCTCCCTGCTGGTCTCCTTCCGTTCTAGTGAACAGAGCTCACACCCTCCTGAGGGCTTTTGCTTTTTCTGCTGTCTTCTCCCAGATGTCTGCACAGCTTGCTTCCTGGTTTTACTCAAGTTCTTGCTCAGATATAGCCCTACGAGAAAGGTCTTTCCTGACATCCCATTTAAAGTAACATTCTCACTGGACCTGGTGGTGTACCCTTGGAATCCCAACAATCAGGAGGCTGAGGCAGGAGGATCATGATGAGTTTGAGACCAGCCTGGGCTTCATAATGAGTTCAAGGCCAGCCTGAACTACCTAGTGAGACCCTGTTTCAAAAAGGGGTAGGGGCATTCTCTTCTTTACCCGGCTTCAATTTTAATTTTTAGCACTGTTTAAACATACGCATATAATTTGTATCTGCCCGCAAAGTCTTTGAAAAGAGGAGCGTTATTTTGTTCACTGTATTGCATTCTAGCACATGGACAACATTCAGCATATAGTAGACACTAGATTTTGGGGGGCAGGATTTGACACAAGATTTTGCTTCGTGGTGCAGGCTGGCCTTGAACTCACAGCAGTCCTCCTGCCTTTGCTCCCTGAGGGCTGGATTGCAGGCATGTGCCACCATGCATAGCAGGAGGTACTAGATGTTTAGCAAGAAGTTGCCATTAAGAACAATATTTCATTAATAAACTGCCCTCATAATTTCTCCTAACAACTTCGGAAATTGCCATTTTGCTTAAAGATCGCTTAGATTTTCTGGCAAACGAGCCAATACTAATTCTCCATTTCTCCATGATCCCCCCCGCTCCGGCCTAGGTTTCAGCGTGGCCCAGAAGCCATTTGGAGCCACATATGTGTGGAGCAGCATCATAAACACTCTGCAAACGCAGGTAGAGGTCAAAAGGCGGCGGCATCACTTAAAACGCCACAACGACTGCTTCGTGGGCTCCGAAGCTGTGGATGTCATTTATTCGCACCTCATTCAGAATAAGTACTTTGGTGACATCGATATTCCCCGGGCCAAAGTGGTGAGAGTGTGTCAAGCACTGATGGACTATAAAGTATTCGAAGCAGTTCCAACCAGAGTCTTCGGCAAAGACAAAAAACCTACATTTGAAGATAGTAGTTGCAGCTTGTACAGATTCACAACAATCCCTAACCAAGACAGTCAGTTAGGCAAAGAGAACAAACTACATTCACCTTCTGGGTTAGTATAAATGTTAGATTATTGTGGGGAAGTTGGGATTGTTTACTTTTTTAAGACACAGACTGGCTTTATATTTCTCTGTCTGTATAAGTGTAGCTCACTGTGTAACCCAGGCTGGCTTCAAACTTGTGGCAATCCATTTGCCTCAGGGTCCCAAGTGCTGGGATGACAGGCGTGCACCACCACATCAACAATCTGATTTTCATCCCTCAAATTACAGTTGGCAGTGTGAAAACTGTTAGTTCATACCTCTGATTCCCACCTGCTTTGGATGCTGAGGCAGAAGGATTTTACATTCCAGGCCAGCCTAGGCAATTTAGCAAAATCAAAAAATTAGTAAATATGCAAAGCGGTATGAAAACAGGAAATCTAGATTGTAGTGTATCACCAGAAGTGTGGAAGGTATATGGGCGTCAGCAGGCTGAGGGCTTCATAGGACATGTGAGTGAATTAGGGGCTTTTATTGTGTTTGAGACAGGATCTTGCCATGTTGCTGAAGCTGGGCTTCAGCTCCTGGGCTTATGTGATCCTCTTACCTCTGCCTTCTGAGTAGCTGGGACCACAGACACAGGCACCATCCCTGCCCACCTAGTTGGGAATCTGTACTCGATCACAGAGGTGCTGGGGAAGCTGCAGAAAGATGAGACTGCACCTTAGAACGGGCCCCCAGGCTGGGGATGTGCCCTGCCGTGAGCCCCGAAAAGAAAGGCAGGGCCCGCTTGGCAGTTGTGTGGTCTATAAGAAGAGCTGGTTAGGAATCAGCTGCACTCGCAATTACGGAAAATAAGAGCTGCGTGGAACGGCATGGGGGAGGAGAGAGGATCATTCAAAGGGAGACTGGGGGTGAGGGGGGACAACGTTGTGGGACCCATGATTGGGGTGATGACGAGCGATGGTATATAATGAACTCAGTTGCTTATCAGGGAAAGGAGACAGCTTTACCTTTTCCCTCATATTCTCAGGTAGACTAGAGAGGTGGTACTGTCAGGTTTTTTGTTTGGTGGTGGTACTGGGAATAAAACTCACGACCGCGCACTTGCAAGGCAGGAGCTTAAGCCACTGAGCTAAATTCCCGGCCTGGCACTGTCGTTTGAAACTGTTATGATTTAGATCTGACCCACAGGGTTTTAGTATACTGAGTTTTCAAATTTTGTGTGTGTGTACTTCAAACATGCTAAAATGTCTCTCTATTCAGGAAAGAATCTGAAGGAAAGTTAGTGTACCTCTGTGTCCAGGAAAGAAGCATGAGGAGAAGAGAGAGCATGGGCCACTCTTTTAAGATACAGTTCATCTGTTTTGTTTGAAACTCTTGGGACCAGAAGCATTTAGGATTTGTAGCTTTTTGAAGGGTCATTTTGTGCCTGTAAATACTGTACCTCCTCTGGGGGTGTCTGGGAAACCATCTGGTATCCAAGCATATTAACATTTCTGTGGTGAACAAAGGAATATTCATATTAACTGGAGTATATCCAAGCCATGATAATCTCAAAACGGGTTTCCTCCTCAAGAGTTCTGAATAAACTTTAGCTTGTTAAAGCTTTTCGGTTTCAGAACTATAGCAAAAGGAGTGCAGATGCATATTTGGGAAATGATGAGCACTGTCCACCAAAGAATGCCCAGAAATAAGAGAACTTATAAAACAGTAAACATAATAAGTTCAGTTGTTTTATTGTGTTTAATCCCAGCACTTGGGAGGCTGAGGCAGGAGGATCACCACAAGTTTGAGGCCAGCCAAGCTCTATAGTGAGTTGAAGGCCAGTCTGAACTACATAGCAACTCAAAAAACCACAAATAAATAAAATTGGGGGTTCAAATTTCATTTTTGCATTACCTCTAAATAAGAGTTCACAGAACTATGGGACCATTAAATTCATTTCAGGTACTCGGATACACTATATAAGTCATCTGATATCAAATCGGACAGTTTGGAAGATCTGTGGGAAAATTTGAGTTTAAAGCCTGCTAACTCCCCTCATGTAAATATCTCTGAGACCCTGTCTCCACAAGGTAAGCTAAAGATGATGCAAATGTAAGAAATAGACTAATGTCAAGTAAAGTGAATCTTAACCTTTATCAGAATTTAAATATCCACAGTGCAGAGAAAGAGCGCACTTTGTATTAAAGCTGTTTATATTAAGTCATAACAGAAGTCTATTATCTTTAACAAATGCATCAGTGTTACAACTCTTGAACACTGACTTTTGTCCCGTCGGCTGGCAGAGGTTCAAATCCGAAGTGTTTTGCATGCAGATTTTTCCTTAAAATATGCTCTCAAGATGTTTCTTTCCTACGATTTATTAGGTTCAATAAAAACTTGAAAATCACATTTAAAACATTAACAGAATTCTCATGTTCTTCCTCGTGGCAATGGAATGCAGCGTCATGAGTAATTTCCACCGTCCTCCCTGCTCCCCGGGTGTGGAAACCCTGAGTGGAATAATCGGTAGCCAAGAGTTTCAGACCAGTTTTGAGACTGAATGAATCATTCTTTCTTCCAAAGTCCTTATTAACATGTTATATGACTTGATCTCTTATCTCTGACAGATTGCTTTATATAGCACAAAGAATGAAAAGAATTCCTGTTGTTCAAGGTCTGTTCTCCTACACATTAAACAAATCTTGGATTGTTTTATTTTTTCATAAAGCACATCATAAGGTTGACTTCTTCCCTTCCTCTCCCCTGCCTTCTTTCCGGTTTTCCTTTTGTGTTTCTTTCCTTTCTTCCTTTTTACCGTTTTCTTTCTTTTTTGGTACTAGGGATCGAACTCACTACCTCACGCTTGCAAGGCAGGCGCTTATGCCGCTGAGCTAAATCCCCGGCCCTTTTTGTTTTTTGCCACACCAATGTATTAGCTTCGATCTGCCTGGACAGACATTGCGGTAAGCATGAAGTAACTGTTCCTCGTTATTTTGTCATTTCTCCTGTGTAGTTATTAATGAAGTATGGCAAGAAGAAACAATTGGGCGTCTACTGCAACTCATAGACCTTCCACTTCTTGACTCCTTACTCAGACAGAAAGAGGTTGTATCTAAAGTTCCTCAACCCAAGAGGCAGCCTGACGTGATCAACAGCAGTAACTACCTGGATCGTGGGATTCTCAAGGCCTACAGTGACTCTCAGTATGTACAAATATGCACAGTAATTTCAGTGTGTCTGTAGGTAGATAATAGATGATAGTTCTAAGATCACCTCTGGAATTCCGTGTGTGAGATCAGTCAGTTGATGTTAACAGTAGCTGAGTGAACAAAATTGTTAGTCCAAATTAGGAAAAAAGATTTAAATTTCATTATTTTTCATATTTCAAATTCACTTGTGTTTCACATATAACTTCCTTGGACATCAAGTAAAGAAAATTATTGTTATTATTTTATTTACTTATTTTTTAGTGGTGCAAGGGATCTTGGAGACAGAAATTCAGTAAGTTGCTAAATTGCCCAGGGTGGGTTCGAGTTTGTGATCCTCCTGCCTCGGCCTCCCAGAGTGTTGGGATCACAGGCATGCTCATTTTCATTATCTTCTTCTTCTTCTTCTTCTTCTTTTTTTGTTAAAATGTAGTTTCTCAAGATTCCTTAAAGAGACCTACAACAAAATGAATAGATTTGACAAATTCTTGGAATCCTTTGACAACACATACTTTTATACTTTTTTTAAAATGTCTGTTGTATAATGTAATCCCAGCACTCAGGAGGCTGAGGCAGGAGGATCACCATGAGTTTGAAGCCTTCTTGGGCTACATAGTTCAAGACCTGTCTCAAACAGTCTGAACAATATAGCAAGACCCTGTCTCAGGGTCTCAGGGTCAAAAAAA